>OW203728.1:8732500-9005000 GCA_934045075.1 Yponomeuta sedellus | reverse complement strand
AACCGGTCAAGAAGGAGAAGGGATCAAGTTTGATTCAACCCACCAATTATTGATTACAAAGTTACCTGTATGGTTAGCACTCGCGGTACGGAATGATGAATGATAGTGAACCGATAGGCTATGGCAAAACAAGGTGTTATATTGTTTAGTTTTATGGTAACAGAGTAATAAATGAGACTGCACAGAATTCACTCACCCACCGTGCCCCCGGTCGTGGAGTCGCTTCTTTACAAAAGGCCTCTAAAAGCGTAATCCCTTTACAGTGAAACGCCCAATATTAAGCTGAAAAAAGTACAAAAGATAAATTTGAACGGCTGTATTGTAAAGAGTTGGACGGTAGATACTTTTTTCTGATTCCTTTTGTCCCTGTGTGGACACAGATTTAATTTGGTCAATATCTCCATGAGGTTTATGCGATATGTTTAAATTAACTGAAAGATAGAAAATAGTAAAGAAAAACAAATCAGTCTTGTAGACGACGCGAATCTTTCAGTGTATAAAGATAAATCGTTTAATGTCCATCGTAATTAAGTATATAGTCTGTTAGCTTTTAGAATATACCTCGGGCTCTAGAGTTTGGCGGGGTTTCGCCAATTTTCGCCGATTTTCGTACTGATGATCGAGTTCTGATTTCGAAATAAGTGTCATATTAGTTCCGATATTTGTATTAAACGAAAATATCCGATTCTATCTGATAGTAGCCGAGCTGTATTCTAAAAGCTAACAGTCTACATAGATAGATAGAGAACACTTTTATGTTCATAAAGATGGAAACTAAACAGATATTGCTCAATCAAAGCGTAGAAACGGTGGCCGTATCACAAATTAATCTAATCCAATTTTAATTATTATAGTAACAAACAATAGCCTTAAATATTCTATCTACGTTTTGAAGTTCAAAATGACTGTTTTTCAATTATTGGACAATTGAAACAAAGGGAAACAAAAATAATACTTGTGTTTTTTCTGAACAGTTAAGCGAAGTCTTTTGAAATTCGTAACCTATATAAAAAATTCTCTCTACTACAGGATCTACAGGATTTGCCACGGTTCTGAGAAACTTTCCAAAATTTAGTAAAAAAAACCCGCGCATTCAGAACAACGGTTGCGCGGTTTTGAAAAATATAGATTTTTGCTTTGACTGCCATAATACTCATAGCACTTTCTCCAAATAGCCATGCCTCCTAGTTATAATTGTAGATCAGCACTCTTAGGATTGTCACTGAATGCGAACTGAGTCGTCGTTATCAACCCTTTTACGAGTATGTCCCACTGTTGGGGCACGGGTCTCTTCCTTCATCGCAGAAAGGTTAGGCCGAACCGTGTGATTGGAATCAATCACTTGAGTTAAGCAACGACAGGCGCGGTCAGATGCAGAATGGATAACCGTGACTACCATTGCATATTAATAACTATATGATACATTATATCACTGACAAAAACTTAACTGCAAGTTTGCTAAAGGTCATTCGAATGGTAGCGTGGTGTTCGGGTCATCTATCTCCCTCCAAAATGGTTGAGATTGATGATGGCTGAGCACTGCGTTATGCTCGTGAACGAGTGCTGTTCGTGTGTCTGGCCGCAGCACTTATGTTTTCCCCTATTATTGTGAGACATTTGACTAATGCTTTGGCATTTAGGGTTGTTAATGGCAATCATGAAATCTTATTAGGTTTACATATGGCAACTGATGTATTTGGTTTTAAGATGATTTGAGAAAAGATGGTCAGAGTGGAGTTTTTTTTTTTCCGCTGCCTTTTTCTCCACTACAATACGGCCCGAAGGCGGCGGCTTACATTTTACATTGTACATTGACATTCAGCAAACAGAATGTAAATTCTTTACGTTGAAATAAATTGATTTGAATTTGAATTTACCGCTAGTGGCATTTTTTCCGAGCGCTTCCGTGTTTCACAAGGCACGTTAAGTTGTTGGACCCGGCTGTCATGTAATGGCAGTCGTTAAGCCATGTGAGAGGCCTTATGGGTGGCTTGATAACTTCTGATAGTAAGGCTGGTCACTGTCTAACAGTCCTCCACCTACCCGGACTTGGCCCCCGTGGTGGAGTATGGCCTAACCCTCCTGCAATGCAGGAAGAGACCCGTGCCCCAGCAGTGGGGACGTACAAGGGTTGATTTCGATACTATATATAGCACAGGGTATCCTAGTATGGGACCAAGACAAGTGATTGGGTTGTGTGGAAGTTATGATCATCGGAATTTATTATGTCGAAGAAATACCCCATGAAAACTAATAGTAAAGCTATTACTTTTAATGGGGTATTTTTGTATTGTTTTTTGCCAAAAAATTATCTCTGTTTTGTTAACATCCCTGTTTTTATCTCGAAGTCCTAAATCTGGACCCTTAGCAAATTGTTATTTCCTGCAGAGCTTTTTAGTTGTTTATTTATTTGTTACTCCTTTACTTCAGACACAAAGATAGAAAAAGCGCTCAATAGATATCTGGGTACAAGCTCAGGGGGTAATGTAATTTACGTAACGTTTTTCGTTGAATGAAAGTAAAATTTATTTATTTTATTTATTTGGTGTACAAAACAGATCACAACCGTTACACGACTACGTGATAAGTGATACTATGATATATGCACTATGTTGTTTTTGTAACAGCGAGAAAATAAAGATTTTCACCGATTTGTAACCGCAAATTGGGAAAATAAGTCTAGTACAGAAAAAAATGGGTTTTTTACCGTTTTGTAAGCGAAAATTGGGAAGATAAGTCTAGTACAGGAATAGGCATCCCCGTAGGCCGTAGATAGGCATTTCTATTTCCGCAGGCAATAAACAAGGCTCGCACGAGATGTACGCAGTGCTAGATAGCAGTAATCTTTTGACAGCGTCGGTTTTGCCGGGCCTGTCAATTTCTCTGGCTCGCGTAGTTCGTGGCTCGTAGCGGCGTAGCGCGTAGCACTCGTTGAGTTTTGTAGCAGGCGTAGCGGTGCGGCGAGCAGGCTACGAGTACGCCTGTTTGTAGAACGGTAATGATTTTTTTCTGTGAATGTTAAGTGGGTATTGATGAAGTAAGTAGAAATTATCTAAGTCTCTTTATGTTATAATTAGTTAGCCACGACTTCCGGGACTTTCGGGATTAAAATAACCATACGTGGTGGTATTTTAATCCTAAATCCATATCTGTACCAAATTTCACCAAAACCCGTTCAGCTGTTCTAGCATGATTGAGTAACTAACATCTATCCATCTGAACTTTCGTATTTATAACAGTAGTAAGATTATGTAATCGAGGTGATGATTTACAAGTGAATCTTGACTCGGTTATAATCACTCATTCTATAAATGAAATTACTGTGGCGGTTTAATACCCTGTCTATATATTTAAAAATATGAAGGAAAAATGCAAAAGAAAATCCATGGATCCATTTAAAATCTCAAGTCTATTCACGCAAAACATTTGATGCCGTGTAAAATTATTCTTTTTGTACCCGTGGGGAAATCTCGTCTTTGTTCTTGGGTGTACATAAAAGTAGGTCACGTAATATTACCATTATCCTTTTGTAAAGTACTCGGGCATAAAACTTGCTTTTGGAGGATTTAAACGGTACATTTACTCACAAACGTAATCCAAATAAATGCAATAACAAACATGCTTGAGGTCGTCTGTCCAATTCAAGCAAATTATTTACTAAATAAGAAAAAGTAAATACAAATCATGCGCCTTATCACCGGACCTGTCCGTGGATGTAGTGAGTGTTGTGTGTCGGCGACCTGTGAGAAATTAAAAGTAACTACACTCAATAATTGACTGTACTCGCCACTTCAATCCTCGTGATTACGTTTTACCTAATAAATATTCGCGAATAGACCCATTTAATATGTAACTATGTATGCGTATCGCGAATAATTAAGGAATACTAAATAAAAAACAGTAGTATAAAGAGCACAAAGCTTTGCTCAAACTCAATGTATTCAAGCAAGCAGATTGGACGACAACAATTTGTTTGGACGACGACGCCTCGGTTATAATAACGTTTACACTAGGCCAATACAAACTTGACCTCAGCTGGGTCTTCCAAAAAGATTATCCGCAAGTGGCCTAACAGTCCTAAACACTCCGCGCCACCCCAACAGCTCCGTTACAAAAACATGTTCACGAATAAATTGCAAAAATTGCAGTTTAATTTTTTAACGACGCCACACAAAAGAGGATTGTGCAAAAAACACCCCCCTTGGGTACCGCACAAAAAATGGCGGCCAATAATAATTGTTCCGGGTCAAGCTGCTCCTTTGTAATAACGTCGGCTTAAACTCCACGAAAAGTTAAAGAAACGCAGAAGCCTCTGAATAAATAATGGAGGGCGCGCGCTAAAACTTTTACTAATATTGGGCATGTTTCAGGGAGGACTAATATTTGTGCAAGCGCCAGCTGCGATACAACAGCCTGCCCCGACCCTCTCGTAAAAATGAGCTGAATAGGGGTCCGTGGTGGTGACCACGGACCCCTATTTTAAGTGCCATAAAGGTTAAAATTGGCTTCAGTGCTTTACGCATATAGCTTTTACTTCCAATAAATCGCTACATTATTTCTTGTAGTAATAATATTATGTTCCTAATTGCCGGAAGTTCACAGCATAAAATACAAGTTACAAAATTACCTTGTGTCTAATAAATGAGGTCAGTTATTATTTCATAACGGAATTTTGAGAGCATTATAATCAGTTTAATTTCGACAGAACTTTTGGCTGTTAGGGTCCCGTATCCAAAACGTACTAAGCAGAAGTTATTACTAAACCTCCGCTGTCATCTGTCCGTCCGTTTGTTACTAATAGATAGCTTTGTTTCTTGATTCGTAATAAATAAGCTATCGATTTATAATACCAGTTGCTAGTTTTTATTATCATTATTACGCGACTAAAGATCGACATCTCGTTCGTTACAATTATATTCTTTAGAATAATCTTATCTTTCTTTATGGTACGGAGGAGAACTTAAACATTTAATAACAGTTATTAAATTATGTCCCTCATCTTTATTGAATAGCTCGTAGTCCCGGCTGCCTGAGTGATCTTAAACGATCACGAAGGTTAAGCAACATAGGGCGCGTTCAGTGTATGGATGGGTGACCGTCTATGACTAACGCCATTGGCATTTTTCCGAGCAGTTCCGTGCTTCGCAAGGCACGTTAAGCAGTTAATGCCGGCTGCCACCGATAGATGGCAGTTGTTAAGCCAAGTCAGAGTCAGTCAAGACAGTAAGACCAGCCACTAGTCTTGCAAGCCTCCGCCAATCCGGACTTGGCCCCCGCGGTCGAGTATGGCCTATACCTTCCTTAGGGAAGAGACCCGTTCCCCTAGGTGGGGACATAATGGCTCGATAATGATACGTATCAATCAATCCAACAAAGCGGTACAATAAAATCTTGCGTGCGTTGCGCTGTGGTGGTCTTGGGTAGACTGAAGTGGCGAGTACCGTCAATTATTGTAGTGAAAGTAGACTACTTAGTCTACCCTCAAGTCACTTTTAGTTTTTCGCAGCGGGCTGACATGCACACTCCCCTAATAAATAATCGGGTGTAGACCTGTTTAACATATAGCTATGTGTAAGCACCGTGAATCGTTAAGACATACATGGTACAGTCTGTTAGCTTTTAGAATATACCACGGCTACTATCGGATAGAATCGGATATATTCGTGTAATAGAAATATCGGAATAGAATAGAAATCGTTTTATTCACAAATTAATTTAACCCAGTACAATGATACTTAAAGCTAAGAAACAACACGCGATCAAAAATTACAGCAATAACAAAACAAGTCATATAAATACCGTGCCAATGTACTGCGTTTGTGAAAAGGACCCAGCTCAGCATGTGTTACAGAAAGACAACTTTCTGTAACGCTGGTATTCTGCTGGTACCTAACGAATAACAACGGACCTAATATGACAATTAATAAGTTTTATACAGAGCAGGAAGTAGTTTTACACCCGTGGGCTTTCGGCGATAACCGAAGCCTAATCTAGAGTCCGAGGTATATTCTAAAAGCTTACAGTCTGTATTCGCCGAGCCCCCCATTAACTACGAGACATCTAACAGCATGTTCCTCGTGCCCAACTACCTGCACTCGTGAGGACTTGTAAAAAGCCTCGGAAGCTGGTGTGCGCGTGGCCGAGTTCTGGGCTAATAAAATCTGAATGGTTTGTCACCAACACGATAAGAAGACATACAAGAAATTTGCAGAACATGGGGTGTTCTGCATCAATTGCATAAACTCTTCAGTATACAAAATGGAAGTTTTAAGATACAGTTTTTAGTTAGAAAAGTAACAAAAGTATTATATTGTTTGTTAATTAAAGTCCGTGAGACTTAATTGCGCTCGGTTTCTTTTCATTTTAATTAAATTTGCTAAAGTCCTGCTTTGTGGAGTTACCTTACGAAGAGGAATTTCGCGTTTCTGATAATTTTTAACTCCAAGTTATAATTGCTTGCTGTGTTTGAAGTACCTACAATTAGTGAAGGATAATATTTTGAAGTGTAACATGATCTAAAATGAACATGATATATTGTTGTTGTTTGTTTGTTTGTTTGTTTTAAATGTTCTTTATTCACATGAATGCTTACATACTATTACCCAGTGTATTTTATTCTGAGGTTAATTAAACTTTAGGTAGACACGTTTTCAAATCGGTATATGGATCTGTTAAAACTTACGATAGGACGTGGATTTATAAATACAAGCAGCTTTTTACTTACATAGATATGAAACATCCTATTTAGACAGACGCTTTGATTAGCATTATGTTTTAGACGTTGTATTCACAGCACACTACACGCACAACAACAAGTAAACAATCAAAACGAACAAATCAAAAAAGATCCGGCAATTGTTTTGGCATATTAATAAGCCTTCGACCTATTTTCAGACCGACTAAATACATAGAAGATTTAATAAAAATAATAGAAACCGTTTTAAAGTATTTTCGTTTTTTTGGTAGTCTATAAACGTCCCACTGCAGGGCATAGGCCTTCTCTCAGACAGAGAGAGAGTGGACTTAATTACCACGAGTGCTCATCGCGGATTGGCAATTTTAAGCGCTGAGGTATTTGAACACCTCAGTCACTCAAGGTTTCCTCACGAGCGACGGTAGCCCAGTGAGTAGAACATTGTATGTACTCCGAGGCGAGATACTCAGGATTGATTTTAAGTGCGGGCATGTTATTGACATGCCCGGCATGCGCCTCAACCAATGACTTTGTTTTCCAAGCTATATTAGTAATACCACTCGCTAACGATAAAGATTTTGTATATTAGAAGACTATGCGACTAAATATAGATATCTCGTTCGTTATAATCTACTGAATTTTTTTGTCCACAATTATATAATTAATCTATTAATTTCATTTAAATTTAATAACTTAAATTTCATTCAAATTTTAATTTATGCATGTGATTTATTGATTTTGCTTGTTAATTTATAAAATATCCATATAAACGAAAAAAGTCTGAAATTTCTTAGTAGCTGACCCCATAAACGTTGTTTTGCCATAATTATTAGCCTATTCTTAGGCCGACTAAATACACAAAAATAATCATAAAAATCTGTGATGCCGTTTGGAAGGAGTTCGATACGTTTTGATACGAGCATTGTTTATCTACTAGACTTAAGTCTGTATGGTTTGCATAGTTAGGTTAAGATGAAGTATATACTGTGTATACCTATTAAAACGTCTGGACCTAAATATTACAGAGGTGTAAGACAACTTTGTTCGCGAAAAAATATGTATTTTCCGGGATAAAAAGTGCTGTTCTAGACTGAATCTATCTCTGTGCTGAATTAGTCCCAACCGTTGAGCCGTTCGTTCGTTGGCACAACCTTGCGCTATGACGCTCATTAGGGGAGGGCTATGTCCAGCAGTGGACTAATATAGCCTGAAGAAGAGGAAGAAGAAGTTGAGCCGTTCTAGCGTGATTGAGTAAACAAGCGAACAAAAAAGTATGTATGTATGTACGAAGTATGTATGTATGGATCCATAATATTAGTAAGATCCAAAGAAACCAAATGAAGCACGAGTTACGTATCTAATGTTGGTGGTAAACCTGAAATTGTTTGCGACAATGGGCCAAATTGGTAACCACAAGTTATGCACCAATGATCTTGCATGCGCAGAAGCGATTATTAGCTAGACGCGATGAGCGAGGAATGTCAAACAGAGCTCGTCGAGCCATCCTATTGGCCAAAGCCAGCTAGTGCATGCGCACTGTCGGTACATGCGTGAACTTACCGTTTTGATCGTCTCTAGAGGCGACTACTCATACTGCATGAGTATAGTCGAGTGGAGGAACAACAGGTAACGCTTGATTGTGTCGCATATAATTGGCACTCGGACGCTATCGGCTGATTGCTTCGTATATCACGGAGGATACGCCGGTCTAATTGCACTTCGCTGACCTGTGATGAAGGCAATATTTCACGCGGAGTGCCCATAAACGTATCAGCTGAATGCATAGTTAAAACAATAACGTTATTTCAATAAAATTTATGCCGCATTCGTTGGCAACCATGTTTTTGTCATAACTACTAAAAAACTTTTTAGTAATAATTAAAAAAATATGTCTATTTTTATGAACCATTAATGAATTCAATTATATCTTTGGTTTGTAAGAAGAAAGCCTTCTTCAACAGTTTCAAAATTACAATCAAATATAGATTTGATCCAAACGCATTCAATTACGCTGACATCAAAGACAAAATACAAAGGTCGGTTCACAGATATTACGTAACTGCTTTGAAGCAGTTACGTAATGTTACTGAATAGAGAAATGTAAAGGTGAGCTGCCTATTGTTTTCACGTGTTGAAAAAAATAATTTTACGTTACATAAAATATTATCTGTTTATATTATTGGAAAGTAATTGTTTAAGGGGCTCCATGCATTAACCTATCGCCACCAATGGAAAAAAATTGGAGGTCCAAATTTTTTATCTTTATATCTGTAGCAAATCAAAGAATACTTATCGTTTTGAAATAAGCTTGGCTATCGTCGGCCGAATCTACTGCAAAAATTCAATATGAAAACCGTGATAAGTATATAACAATTCAAGAAAATTACTGTTTATTTACAAACGAAATTCAAGTTTAGTAAATTTATAAACTTAACTACAAAAACTTTATAATATAAGGGTTATTTCTTTACATTAACATGAGCCAATAATACAATGGCGTGCATTACTGCGGTTTTAAATATAACATTGTCATATTAATTTTGTTTAAACAGCCAGAAGGTGGCCCCGCAAATAAGAAAGTTTTATCATTACACAATAATTCACAAAATAAAGTAACAAAAGTGTGTTCAGACAAAAATGGAAAATTTAACATAATTATTATCAAATTGTCATACAATTCTTACTATTGAAACGTAGATACATAAGAAATCTTAATTAGCGTTTTGAGCCACATATAAAGGATAACACTACAACAATACCATAACAACATTGATTTAGAATATGAAAATAAATCATAAGAATGAATAAAAACAGAATTCTTAAATTACATTAAAGTTATAACAATAAACACAGATAGAAATATCAAATTACAGTCAACTTAAATCAAAAGAATTAACAAAAACAAAACTCAATTATATTCCATCACATTACATAATGCTTCAGTTCGTGATATGATATGGCGCGACTTGGCCTTATTTAGGGGCGCCACAGCTGCCCAAAAAAGTCGTATCTCAGCATTATTAACCCGCTTTCATAAAGCAAATATTTGGGTGATTTCCAGCCACGACCGAAAGATGTGGGATGGGAATTGATTATTATCAATATAGGAATACAAACTAACCCCTAGCAAGAAAACAAATTGATATCGCTCTGTACATGAAATTAATTATCGTCAAAATATTGTCGGTTCAGCTAAGTTTAGTATAATGTAATAAAATTCACTCTACGCATGGTATAGTTAATTTTATTTAAGACTATTATTTTAATTAACGCATAAATATAAATATTATATTTTTTGTGCTGTAAAATAAACAAATATATCTGTAGTTTAACTGCATGAGACTGCTACTTATCATTGCACCTTTGGAAATCAGGCAAGTAGTAGAAAGTAAATTCGCTTTAAAAGTGAATTTAGGTGGACTTTGCCTTATGTGGGTGGTTTACACAGATACACTTGTCATCAAAAAAATAGAAACACCTCTTAAAGTTGGGTTTAAATGAGATTTTAAATCTTTTTTTATATATATTTAAAAAATACTAGTTAATAATACTAGTAAAAAATACTAGTAAAAATAAAAATATTGCGGATATTAAGAGGTAACGTTGCTTCAAATATTTTTTACATATCGTGTTTTGACAAACATTTTTATTTTTAGATTTTAAGAGGAATTTGTAAAATTAGAAATAATGACGAAATCAAAAAAATATATATATTAAAAAAACGTTTATTTAGTATCCTGTATTTCGTTCCCGGGTTCAAATAATTGCTTCAATCGTGCAGCCACAACACGCTTATTATGCCCAGACTCCAGCAACGCTACGACTTGGGCGGCTTTGTAGGTAGAGCTTAAATAACGATCATTATTAACAAAACGATATTTTTTGCAAAAAAATGAAAAAGGCCGACAGAGAAGAGAAATTGCGGTTAATATGTATGAATTCTGAAATTTAGTTTAAATTCGGAATGGTAACACCATTGTGTAGATTAAATTGCCACCTATTTGTTGGCGTATTTTTTTATATCAATCCTCTTTTTTATTTTAATCTCGCGTAAAAAATCATAAAACTCATGCAAACCCAACTTTCAGAGGGTTTTCGATTTTTCTGATATGAAGTGTAGTTCCAGCAGTTGATTGCGTGGTAGAGGAAACTGCCACCGAAAGCTGCTGTAAGGTGCGATGGACCTTGAGTGGCTGCCGTGCTGATCTGGGATTCTTCTTCTTCTTCAGGCTTTATTAGTTAGGATCCCCACGCTGGGCATGCGGGTTGGGGATCGCAGTTTGGTGGATCTAGGATGCCTAGAGGCAAACCGGACATTTGGAATGTCCGTGTTAAAAAAACTGATTTTTTTAATAAAAAATACTATGTTAGAGAACATTTTAGAAGTAGTTATGCGCAGAATTTCTATAAGGCGCTAACTAGCGCCACCAATGTAATAAAACGCATAACTTGTTTTATAATACATTTTTATCTAAAAGTCAACATGAGAAATCTTAACAACTGTGATAACTATTTTTAGAACCTACAGTCTAGAACCTAGGATCAACAATCTAGAACTTTATTTATCTCTCTAGAACGATTTCCGCCAAAAACTGCCGTTTTTAGCGGAAATCTGTAAAAGTCCTAGGATATTTATACTGCATTATAGATTATGAATGAATGAATGAAAAATTCCTTATTGTACTAAAACAAATTTGTACAAAGGCGAGCTTAATACTAAATAGTATTTTCTTCCAGCTAACCCACGATAATGCGGACAGTGGAAGGGGTAGTGCCAGTAAACAATATAATATAAGAAGATTATAATATGTTCTTTAAATATTTAACTACATAAAACTAAAAACGGCAGTTTTTGGTGGAAATCGTTCTAGATAGATAAATAAAGTTCTAGATTGTTGATCCTAGGTTCTAGACTGTAGGTTCTAAAAATTTTTATCACAGTTGTTAAGGTTTCTCATATTTACTTTTTAAAAAAACGTATTATAAAACAAGTTATGATTTTTATTCCATTGGTGGCGCTTGTTAGCGCCCCTAAGCACCATAAGACTACCGATTAATGTTAATTTCACCTACTCTAGGTCAACCGCATTATAATGTACTTCACAAAAAAGAATCTAATTGAATCATAAATGAAACTGTTTGATTAGAAGTAGAAGCGAGAGCCAGCGAACTCGAGATTGACAGTCCCGCAAAATAGCTGAGCAAAGGGAAATTGCGTTGCGGTCGGCGCGATCATTTCATCAAGATGAACACGTTACCAAAGCTAAATGTCAATTTATATCACATACAGAAAATCACACAAGGTCGAGTGCGGTACTTATTGAGATTGTATTCGGTTTCCTGATACGCAAATGAAGCTTAAACGTAACCTGAAATAGCGTGCTTACACGCAGCAACAATTAATATTAATTAAGCAATGAGGCTTCGTGGCAAGTTGCAAACACTGAACTCTGCCTATCCGGGTAACAGGCTGGATTTTATGCGAATATCTTGTATGTTTTAACGTATAAATTTAAGTCCCTGTCTTTTCCATGTGTATCTCAGTCAGCCCCACCCGCAAGGAGTCGCAGGACAAAGCGACCCGAATGGATAATCGATACCTAACAGTCTTTAGTCTCCATTCGTTTCCCATCCCTAAATGATGGAGGTTATATCGTTGCCTATACTCACACGCACACCGCTACCTATACCGGAAACATGGCAATATGCTCAATTTTGACCGACTTCAAAATAGAAGGAGTTGAGTGTAAGATGAACTTAGAATTTAATTCGTGTAGGTAGGTATGTTCTTTTCGTAAGTTGCTTTACTCGCCGATAGAATTTGTGAATTGTGCATAATATAATAGCTGTTTAACACCCTCGGAAGGGTGTAAGGTTGTAATTGATTGCAGTAAATTAGGCTAATTGGATCATTACTTTGGTGTTACGTATAAATAAATAATATTTAATTAAATATGTTAACAAGATCCCAGGATAATTTGGTCATGATCTGATGAAGACTTTCGGAGACGGAAAATGGAACTTTTGAATAGAAGCAGCAAATTATTCATTAGGGTGCAATTAAACTAGTAAACTGCGTAATACTTTTTCTTCGAGTTTACAATAATTTGTGAAAATCAAAGACAGAACAATCGAATCGATGCAGTTTTGTTTTTGTATAGTTTTTTCTTTGAGTTCCTCATACATCTATAAAGAACACTTTTTGCATAAACGGAAAAAAAATATTACAAGATATGATTTCTTATGTCTAAGTAATAATTTACAATTGGCAATCTTATCGCTGTATATTTATTTTGAAAAATAAAAAAATTACCTTCTAACGACTAAAAAACAAATGAATAAATTCGTAGTTATTAAAGTATTTTTGTAGCGTATAGTAGTAGTATATTTTAGAGCCAGTGCCAACCTGTGTGCGATACCAAGGGACATGTTTTTTTGCGGTTTGATATCGGTCTATATTTTTATTTAGTCAACTCTATACTCGAGATACATTAGCTCACTTTCATAAGTTTGCTTATAACAATGTAATAAATTCCCCTAATCTACTCGTATCTTGAAAACTTTCCCAACCGCGTCAGAATCTATCCATATTTAATCAACAGGGAGAGCCAGGAATATCCGCGGAGTATCAACTTGGGCGGTAGTATGTAAATAGCTTTAAAGTAAAATCAATAGACGTCAATATCGCGTATACGTCTGACACACGGCGAAGTAGATGCATATTTCATGAGTAAACTTCTAATACGCTTATCCTTTCGAAACAATAAATCTGAAAGGGTCAACAAAAGACGGTACACAAAGCCGATTATGACGAGAGGTCGGCGTCCAATTTTCTGGACGGCATCAAATGCAATGATCAAGATAGGTCAATAGCCGAGGGACAACGGATACAAGATTAGGAGATTAAGTAAATGTTCGACGTAGTTAATCTTATCTTGAGATGATACTAGGCCTAAGTGGCGCCCTTGCCCTACGCGCCACGGCTACTTAATCCTTCCCGACTCTACGGAACTAGGATTAATAGGTCAACTTTTATCTTATTAGCTTGCTGATAATGATTAAAAGCTAATGTGTGCACTTTAAAAGTTACATTTAGTTCACAAGGTACTTACAAGCAATAATTGGTTGATGCAAAGTTGTGAACACTAGCGTGTAAAATAGCCGGGCTTGTGTCTTCGCTAGTTCCTTCCATTGACATCGGTTTACATTATTAAGTAATACAATTTTTATCATGTCTAGTGCTCGTGTTAACTTTAGAGAATACTACTATTAAGTAAGTATAAGATACAAAATATACCTTCAATAAATTCAGATTTTCACAAGAATATTTAAATTGAGGAAGGTAGTTTAACAAGTTCAGCAAATATGAACTTGTGAAGGCGAAAATTAAAACAGAGATCACATCTATATTAAGCATGCGAACGTATACAAAAGTACTAGCTCTGCCCCGCGGTGTTACTCGTGGCTTATCGATTCTCCCGTGAGAATAAAATATTTTCCCGTAGTAAAACGTAATCTATGTATTAATCCAGGGTGTCAGCTAACTTCATAACAAATTTGATTGAAATCGCTCCAGCCGTTTAGACGTGATGAAGTAACAAACATACACACTCACAAACTTTCGCCGTTGTAATATTAGTGTGATACAAAGTTAAAACTAAAATAACTTAAAAATCTGCGTATTACTCCTTAGTATTTGTCTGTGAGTACAATGTTTTAACATCTTCTTAAACACCATCCAGGTTACACCAAGCTTTGAGAAAAAAGGGCTGTTTGAGCGGTGCTCAGCAGTTTCCTTCTTAGTAAGATAAAGAGGGTGGAATACAGTTTATCATTTGAATTAATGAGGTTCCCAGGGGCTTTGTTTAAAGTCGAATGCAATTTCCTTAATTAGACGGCAAGTTGAAAGAATAATGTGAGAGGTTGGGAGTTAGCCCGCGGAGCGACTGCGGCGGGGAGCGCGGGCGGGGGTGCGGGGGTAGAGCAGATGAGAGACTAGCGGGAAGGCTCCACAAGAGAAATATGAATGCAGAAAGATCATAAGTGCTGAGTTTCAAAGTAGGTTGCCTGCACTGCACTGCACTGCCACGGCCCCGCGCGTTATATAAAGGAGCCTCTATTTTCACACACCCGCGTTCGTTTTCAAGAGCTCCACTCCTTGTTAGTCACATTTCTTAGGTTTTTCCACACACCTACGAGGAAGAGACCTTCAATTAAGTTATAAAATTTAAAGTGATGAGTTGTATCAGAGTGATATAATCAAATAACAAAAAATGCATTTCATTTTGACTTTTACTTCTCTCTATGAGATGTACCCTCACCCTTTCTTCTTCTTTCTTATAATAATATGTTTATCCTTTATTTTTTGTTAAGTCTCCGTACTTACAAAAGTCTAACCAATAATCCATGCTTTACTGTCCAGTCAAATGAATTTGTGCACTGACGGGAGTAAGGATAGGCTCCGCTAAAGCATATCATTATTAAAAATATATATTACATAAAACACATAAAATTTGGTACAAAGGCGCACTTAAAGCTAAGTACTATAATCATAATAGGTACTCAACTGATAAAAACTAGATTTTCTTCGATATTTAAGTTTTTGACGCTACCGGCCTGTTTCGATCGTTACATTCCATCCAAGGTCCGACAAAGTGTGGTGAATTATCAGCTTTTTCTACATCAAGCAGCTCTTCGTCCCTTTCAGATATTATACTAACGTTCTTTAGCACCAGTATGGCCGTAATAAGAGAACGGATGATGTCCGTTCTCTCATGGATAATTGACAAGTCACGCATGCCACTTATAGCGAATCGTTGACTTAATAAAATATTTAGTACTAAGCCCGCCATTTGTACAATCTTTACTGGTACAATAAAGATACGATACTCGTATCAACCCTTTAGTACATTCCCACTGCTGGAGCACGAGTCTCCTCCTACATCGCAGGAAGGTTAGTTTATACTTCACTACGGAGGCGAAGTCCGGGTTGGTGGAGGATTGTAAGACAGTTGCAGGCCTTACTGTCAGAAGTTATCAAGTCGCCCATTAGGTCACTGACATGACTCAACGACTGCCATTGTATGAATCGCTCGTAGCCTCGGCTGCCTGAATAATCTTTAACGATCACGAAGGTTAAGCAACATAGAGCGTGTTCAGTGCATGGATGAGTGACCATCTATGACTAACGCTAGTGGCATTTTTCTGAGCGGTTACGTGCTTCGCAAGGCACGTTAAGCAGTTGGTGCCGTCTGCCGTCGATAGATGGCAGTCGTTAAGCCAAGTCAGAGGCCTTAGGGCGGATTGAAAACTTCTTACAGTAAGACCAGTCACTATTCTTGCAAGCCTCTACCAATCCGGACTTGGCCCCGGTAGTGGAGTAAGGCCTATACATCAGAGAAGAGACCCGTGCCCCTCGGTAGGGACATAATGGGTTGATGATGATTACATGACGTCTTAACGTACTTTGCGAAGCACAGAAGCTTGGAAAAAATGTCACTGGCGTGACTACTCAAGCTATGGTGACCCATCCAGCACGTGACCGTGTTGCTTAACTTTAGTGATTGATTCGAACCAGTCCGTTCCATTATGCCACGAGCGCTTCACTGTTTATGTAGTGTTTTCCAAAACGTGGCGCACTGTTCAATTTCAAATTACATTTCCAACCTAAGTTCCAACATAAGTCTTGAAGACTCATCGTGCATTGATCACACATTTGAAGTGTCAATAAAATCGTTCACGTCAGCTAAAATTGTAATCTACGTTTCTAAATAGAAACTCGTCAAAGTTATTTACCAACATATAGCCGACTTGCAGTAACGCTATCTGACAGCACATATTTTATACAGGGGTATGCTCTACACTGTGGATAAATCCAAAAACATGTTCCACAACTAATTTTCAGAGCTATCCATAGGTAAACATACTAAAGATTTTTTAATAATAATAAGTGGGCATTTGATTAGTAAAAACCTTAGCTGAGCGAACTATAGCAACATTATAAAATGTTTCTGCTTTAACAGCGGTTGTACGCTGTAGCCAGTGAATGCCTTTTTACTGAAGTGGTGTTCAAAATTTCAATCAGTTTGAAAGCAATGGACTAATGGCAGCGCCCGGGGCTGAGGTCGCCGGCGGGCGCTGTCCGCGCGGCACAAAGCTCGACAGGGCAACTCTTTTTGTGCCGCCTCAGCGGCACGCGAGTGCCAAGGGCAAGAAGGCTAATCGATCGGATACGCGATTAAATACGAGATGGCATTAGGGTAATAGGCGACCCAAACTTTGCATACGAACCTTAATGACACTTCTCAAATAGGCGGTTGTTCGACAAAATTGGGCCAAACTTTGGTTATTCGTAGCTTTTACAGCAAGGTACACTCCTTCATTACGTTACACTCTAGGTGATTATTATTTACGAGGCGCTATGTGGGGTTACGCTGTTAAAAGTTATTTGTCATTCCCATTCGCATGAACGGATTAATCTCGAAGCAATTATGTAAAACAATAGCTTTATATTTCGTGGGCACCTTTATGTGTGGAATTAATTGTTTGTAAAACCCTAGCTAAACTAAGTAATTTAATAGTAACCTGAACAAGTACTTTATATATACGCATACTGCTGGCAATGTAAATTGCTTGCGCAAATTTCATTGCGTTTATTACTGTTGTGAAGGCTTGTCTGTCAATAAAGTTTCAAATCTTTTAGAAGGTTAAAATTGAATGTCGTAAAGACGAGGATTTTGGTGCACTGCGCGTTTTGCACAGTTGGCAATAAAGTAGGTGATTCACATTCGAAAATCATGCTTTTGTACTGGAATAAATGTAGTGAAAATATGATTTATTTTCAATTGGTGGTGATCGTTAGCACCACATAGCGCCTTGCAACGTAATCCTGAAACGTAACTCAATAGGGTGCATGCTTGTAAAGGTTCGTGTACTTTTGACTGTACTCCCCCAAGTTGGATCAGACTAGGGAATGCAATCTCGATGTCGCGAGATGATGATCATCCGTAATCTCGCCTTATTTTTCGAGATCAATCTCGTAGCATAAAATTACGAGATCTTGGTCGAGATTGATGAGATCAAGCGGCAGTAGTCAGCGACACGTGACGCGTGCTCTATTCGTTCGAGCAAGTCCCTGACTGGCGAAGGAAAGTGTCGGACTGCATACGCAAACTATGATGACTTTTCCCGAGTATTCACAATGTTGAGCGAGAGGAATAGAATGTAAAAAGTAATATAAAAGCAACTTTCCGTCGTAAGGTTGTCTGGAAGAAATCGCTTTTAGCAATAAGGCCGCCAATTGTACTTTGTATCTTTACATGTTTTATAATATGTGCTCTGGTGTACAATAAAGAATATTCTTATCTTCTAATTCTGACTAGAGTAAGTGAGAGGAAGATATTTGAGTGCGTGTACCAATACAATAATATAAACAAACTAGTGTCCGAGCTTATTTGTTTATATTTTTGTATTGCTTGTTTTATGGGTCTGAATGTTGTGTTCCTTGACATAAAATAAGTAAAAAATATAATGATGCTGTGATGTGCCTCGGACTTCTCTGGACTTAAGTTTTAGTCAAATTAACAATAATAACAAAAGTTAAATATGTTTGCTCTTGCGTGTACATCGCAAGCTCATCCTGACTACGCAAACTATTTGTTCAAGGTATTTGCCGGGCAATAGCACTAGTATAGTATACTATTTCCAACAGCATGTTAAGCTAGCGACTACTAAAAACCTAATCCACAGATAAACCTTGTCGGTTTCGGCGGATGGGAGGTATTATATTGTTTGTATTTTTTCCTATTTAAAAAAACTTTTTTAAAATTCATATTGCATCTTACTCGCATCATAATCACAACCAACTGGAACGTTGGGTAACTTTTATAATAGTAAATAAACTATGGAACGACTTCAGGTGTGATTTTATTTGTAGATTTATAGTAACTTTAAAACAGAAAACTGGATAAAAACGGAGAAGCAGGTAAAAAGTCAGATCTGGTCAAAGGGTAAAGTAGTAGTGGTGAAAAATGAGGGAAATCGAAGAATGTGTGACGTACATAATTTAAATATTTGAAAATGATAGATGGAAAAGAAAAAAAAATGGTGTGAAGAGGTTTGCACCGTCACATTACCCGGGGGCACCGGTAAAAAAAAATATTTTTTAGATATATTTATTTAAAAAAAATATCTAAAAAAATTTTTTTTTTATAAAAAATATAGTCAAGTTAACTTATATAATTTAAAATTTAAAGTCAAGGTCGAGAGTAAAGTCGATGAAGGTCGGGGATGTGGTATGGGTAATTAAATATGGTTATTCTTAAATATTAAAATAAAATATAAAGGATGGGCGATGAAAAAAATTTAGAGTGTGTGGAGTGATATTTACAATGAATATTTACATTAGGCAGTTCCACTTTTATTCATCATCTATCATTCATCCCTAGCATGCATCATCTAGCATTGTCTTCATCTAAAGTGAAGGTGAAGACGTTCATTCAGTATAGACAAATCTATTTTTATTAATTAGATTTATCCAGAAACTGGCCTAAATTAGTAATAGGCTTATTTAGCCAGTTACCACCCGCTGGTATTCGGTAGTGGTAAGGCTTATTTATTGAGTCACAACTTCATCACACAACTAAGCAGTTTCCATCATGTTTCAGTTATCTAATTGATATAATATTTCGAAATCCATTCGAGGTCTCGAAAATGCCAAGATCTCGCCGAGATCGAATTCCTAATCGCTCGAACTCTCGACTTAACGATCTCGCCTCGAGATTGTATTCCCTAGATTAGACCAAGCATAATGGAGGTGTAACACTGAATAATTCGATCAGTGTGCTCCAGCCATGCATGGCGTCATTCTACTCCACGGCACTCTACGGTTGTGCCTCAAGAATCGACCACACTTCAAGAGTGTGGTCGATTCTTGAGGTCGATTTGTATCACTCAATATTTTAAATATTGCTGCCGTAGATTAGCGGTGGTAGCTCAGTGGGTAGAACCATGAACTCGCAAGCGAGAGTCCCAGGTTCGATCCCGAGTGCGGGCATGTACCAATGACTTTGTTTTATTTCAAAGTTACGTACATTTGCGAATTTGTAGTTGCAATACCACACGCTAACGGTGAAGGAAAACATCGTGTGGAAACCCGCAGCTTGGTTGGCTCCGCACGTATTGACTAGTCTTTCCTGTGGGCCAGGCCTACTAAGCTGTCAGGATGGTATAGGTGCTGGGCAAGCCTACACCATCTATAAAAACCATGTCCCTGGCACTGCAGCGTCGGAGTGGTCCCTTCACCAATCTAGTGTGAGTGAAGATGCCACTGGACGCTGTATGAATCATCTCATTGCGTAGATGCAAAAGGCCAAAAAACTGCCGTAGAAACTTATAGCAAACAGTTTCTTTGTTTTCGTTTTTTTTGTACCTATGAATATTGACCGTTGCATCTACGTGATGAGATTATTCATACAGCATCTAGTGGCATCTTCACTCACATTTGATGGGTTTAAGGGTCATTCGGACGATGCGGTCCCTGGGACATTGTTTTTTTAGATGGTGTAGGCTTGTTCCTATATGGTTGTTATAATTGGCGCAGTGAATAGGAGGAGGGGGGCGTACATGCTTAGTTGTTCAATAGAGGGATATTAGGACAGCAATAGTTGTTTCATGAACACTATTGGTAGTCAAATAATCAATCGCATTCCATTGGTATAACCCTTTAAAGGGCAGAGATAGTCTAATGTCATAAGGTTCAATTTGAGGTGGTAACTATAAAATTATACGAGTGCCTGGAAAAGGGGTAAATCCGTGCAACCTAACTCTGCGCCTCGCACGATTCGAACTTCATCGCGATAGATGCCTATCTAACTTGCTCGGGTTATGCTAGGTAATGACATTGTACTACTTTACCTTATTAGACTACCTACAAAATAGAAGCATATAACGCTGTTACGCTTAATTTCATAAAATACAAAATTTAGCACTTAAAAACTCATTGTGTTTTGAATATTAAACAGAGCGGAAAACCGACAAGTAAAATACTAACAAAAAATTATTACAGCTTAATTGGTTCATAACTCAATTCTAAATATGGCATCCTAATATAAGCCAACCCGGACTTGCCACGGGGGCCCTGGACTTGGCCCCCGTGGTGGAGTATGGCCTAACCTTCCTGCGATGCGGAAAGAGACCCGTGACCCAGCAGTACAGGGGACATACAAGGGTTGGTATCAATATACGTCTATTAAATAACTATGTGTTTATTAGTCTCTAGGCCCAGATATCAAGAGAGACGCGGTAACTTAAGGTCTAAATATCAATAATGGCGCCGATCGCGTCGGTAGAAATGAGCTGACTCGTGAATTGAAGATCTTAACCCCTCATGCATACTGATAAGATTCAACGTAGGGTACTATTTATTATTCGTAGCGGTGGTAGCTCAGTGGGTAGAACCATGGACTGGCAAGCGAGAGCCCCAGGTTCGATCCCGAGTGCGGGCATGTACCAATGACTTTGTTTAATTTCAAAGTTACGTACATTTGCGAATTTGTAGTCGCAATACCACACGCTAACTGTGAAGGAAAACATCGTGAGGAAACCCGCGGATTGGTTGGCTCCGCACGTACTGACTAGTCTTTTCTGTGGGCTAGGCCGACTAAGCTGTCAGTATGGTATACTTAGGTGCTGGGCAAGCCTACACCATCTATAAAACCATGTCCCAGGCACTACAGCGTCGGAGTGGTCCCTTCACCCAGTGAGTGAAGATACCACTGGACGCTGTATAAATCGTCTCATTAAGTAGATGCAAAAAGGCCAAAAAAGGGTACTATTCAAGCACCTAAGGTCGCACGCTGTTTCGGGTACATCACAATAACGTCGTTTGTGACGAGCACATGACAACTGTGCGCGCGCACTACAAACTCCAACATTCCTGCTTCGTGCAATCAAAATATTTCACGTGACATACCATAAATATAACGTCCGAGCAGTATAACGTGCTAGGAAAGAGCAGTGTCCCCACTAGCGGGGACGCTGCTCTCTCCTAGCACGTTATACTGCTTGGACGTTATATTTATGTAGCAGTTTGTAGCTTACTTTTTCTAAGCTTCTCCTATAGAGAGCTCCGCTGTGCACCCTCCTCGGCCTCGACGGGGGTTGCTCCCGATGAGGGCTTAGAGTTCCTCAGGACCAAAACTCAGGACCAAGGTGGTGTTTAGTGGGTAAGCGCACTTCTTGTGAGTCCCACATTGGCAGCACGGGCGGGTCCGTCCTGTTATGCATGAGCATTCAGTACCTTTCTCCCCCGTGTCCTCCGGAGGGTGCCCTTTATAGGGCAAAAAGAAAAAGGAAGAGCATGATCACCCGCTCTTCTCTATAAGTTGATACTCCATACTTCATCATCATCAGCCATTTGACGCCCACTGCCAGACATAGGCCTTCCTCATGGTTTTCCAAGCTTCACAGACTTATGCCGGCCGCAGCCAGCGACTCCCCGCCATCGTAACCAGGTCGTGAGACCGTAAGGTGAGGTTCTGCAAATGCTCCGTCGTCGTCCATACGTGGTAGTCAGGTCAGAATTTCTCGCCTGAAATCAGTACTGTGTATTCATTTAAGTGAAAATATACCTTGTGTAACTGAAAGCACCCGATAAACAGACCGCAGCGTGGCTCCGGGGTCCTCGCCCTCATTTTAAATTGTAATAAAAAATTGTAATATCCGAAGACGAAGCTTCGAGACAAACCAGCAATGGTTTAACGGAGCAGTAAACGAATGAGATGTGTATTTTTTAAACATTATAAATGTATCTTCTTCTTCTGCTTCTTCTTCAGGCTATATAGTCCATTGCTGGACATCGACCTCTCCTAATGAGCGCCATAGCGCCCTGTCTTCAGCTTTCCGCACCCGGCAGTTTTTTGCAGATCGTCATCCCACCTAGGGCGTCATACACTACGTTTTCCGAGTCGCGGTCTCCACTCAAAATGCGTTTACTCCAACGGTTGTCGGTTCTTCGCGAGATATGGCCAGCCCACTGCCACTTCAGCTCGCTAATTCTCTGAGCTATGTTGATAACTTTGGTTTTCTGTCGGATGCATTCGTTGCGAATCCTATCCTTCAGAGAAACTCCGAGCATAGCTTTCTCCATAAATGTATAAAGGAAAAAAAAATGTGAAAATGTATGCTTTCGTAACCACTGCATATTATTATTATGCCACCAATAGCTGGTGTCCGCGACTTCGTCTGCGCAGAAATAGTTTTCGAGTAGCTTATATTGGCGTGGCGTTCAAAAGAACTAACATTATGGCATTAATATTATCACAATATTGAGATGTAACAGTCGCAATATAATCATCGTCATCGTCAGGCTATACTAGTCCACTGCTGGACATAGCCCTCCCCTAAAGAGCGCCAGGTTGTGCTATCATAGGGGGTAATGCCCATAATCCCCACGCCGAGCATGCGGGTTGGGGATCGCAGTTCAGTGGAATTGTACTGCAGGGGGCGCTGCTACCCACGGTTTGTATCCCTTAGTCGCCTTTTACGACACCCGCGGGAAGAATTTGGGTTGGTGCTATTCTCTAGGCTGACAACACACAGCAGTATAATAACGTAACAATATTATCTATATAACAAATACGGTAACTAAGCACTGCGGAGCACTAATCATAGGCCTATAGGTAACTACTGCAGTATGCTCCTATAAACTATATTTAACGATTTTTTAAAAATTTCCACTATACATTACATAGCATAACGTGTCGCGCTAGCGGTTTTGTCAGGGCAAGCCAGAATAACTCGCAGATGGTAGATTTTTTCCTACTTACTTGACACTTTTCATAATATTTTGGAAAGTTCACAAAATATCTTTATAAATTGTAGCCTATGTGTTATTCTGATGTAGAAGCTATATTATTGTGAATATTCATTAAAATCCATTGAGTACTTTTTACGTGAAAGAGTAACAAACATCCATCCATCCATCCATACTTACAAATTTTTGCGTTTATAATATTAGTAAGAACGTATTTTTCTTCTGGCTATATTATGTAGTCCACTGCTGGACATAGCCCTCCCCTAATGGGCGCCATAAACGTATTATTATAAACTCGAACTTTAATGAGTTTTCCGGTAAAAACATCAGTTTGTCTTTGTCAAAATCTAAAAACCTATTTAGAGGCTATAAATTTCACTCATGCCGGGATTCGAACCCGCAACCTCTGGCTATCCGTACCAGCGCTCTACCAATTGAGCCAATGGGCGACTCACGGCATCAGTGAAATTTCGAACCTCTTTACAATATTCTCTATATTACGTAAAGGCAGCGACATCTGACTTAAGCAAATTGCATTACTTACAGCCCCGACTACCTACTTTGCAGTTAGGTTTTAACATCGGATCGATATCACTGTACCCACATGATTACACTATTTTTATTTTTAATGCACTAACCCGTGCTAAGGAACAAATTTAAAAACCTATTTAGAGGCTATAAATTTCACCCATGCCGGGATTCGAACCCGCAACCTTTAAAATCCTTTAAAATCGGAGGTAATTGAATCTGTGTAATAACTAGGTGTTAGGTTTTAAAATAGCTCTCACTAGTATTTACGATATTAAATTTTTGCGAAAACGTATTTAAAGAGAAAATATGATTTTTTCCGGCGGTGGTGATAGTTACCAACGAGTAGTCCCTTTTTTTCGATACTTCAGTAATAAATGCACAAACTTGCCCTGTCGCCCAGGGCAACAACAAAGACCATACAGTTTTATTGCTACCTATTGTTTAAATTATGTACAATCACAAACATACCACGCTGAACTTACAAACTAATTTAACTTTCTTGATATGTGGTAGGAAACTTAGAAACCGTGTACCTATTAAACAATAAGCATGTACAATTTAAGTAGTAAGCATAACTGCTTGTCACATTTACCAAAGCGAGCTCAAACAATTGTACTCTGTACTTACGTTAATTAGGTACAGTTGACAGCGTATAAACATTAACATCATTGTTGCCAATTGTCAAGTAACTGAGTAGAGCTCACGCGTGTAAGCTTTGATGTGCTGTCGACTGTGTTCGCGACATAGATTTGTTTACCATACCTTTATTGTGGCAACAGTGTTTTACTGTCTAATGTTGTCAGTATTGTGAATTGCGTTCGTGATTTGCCGCACGCGGTTTGCCTGATATTAAAAATAGTAACCTAAAAATTGAAAATAAATAAATAAATATTCATGGTCATATTACACAGATCTCGTTAGTACTATACTAAGTACAACTAAATGACTTGTGTTACAGGTGCTAACTCGACGATAGATTTAATACAATAAATACGTAGATAGCATCCAAGACCCGAGACAAACTAGAAAAGTTCGTTTCCTAGTTTGACCCGGCCGGGGATCGAACCTTCGGTTTTACAGTCAGCGTGACAAACCGCTGCGCCAGCGAGGCCGCCGAGTAAATATCGGTTTTAACCTATCATCAGCCCCTACAAATACAGTCCATTATACTATAAGTGTGTGCTATACACTGTTACCTATTAAACACAAAGCTCCTGTTTACCACTCGATAGCGAGAATGTTTCAAGAAAAATATCAATTAAACTCCACTATATGGCCTCGTCAAATGGCTCCTCCATCACTTTATGCTACTCAGGCGAGTCAGAGCCGATATGTGAATGGCCGTCATGTCTTTGGCACGCAATATTCACGTCGGATATTGTGATGGATTGTTTACACACTGCCCTCAGCTTCCTAACTACACATCCTATCCTACTAATATTATAAACGCGAAAGTTTGTAAGTATGGATGGATGGATGTTTGTTACACTTCCACGTAAAAACTACTGAATGGATTTTAATGAAACTGTACAATAATATAGCTTATACATCGGAATAACACATAGGCTACAATTTATAAAGATATTGTGTGATATTTTTCGATTGCAACCCTAAAATAATTGTGTGATAATTTAAAGTCATAGTCATAATGATGTCATAGTTCTTATCTACGTCACACTAAGCTACTCGAAATTCTAATCCTGCGCAGACGAATTTGCGGGCACCAGCTAGTCTAAAAATAAATCGTCATTTGATCGAACTATGAATATGCGAAGGAAATTCAAAGACTAGTACTACATTTGGCTTCGTTATTAAACTTGGGTATGGTATATAGATTTAAGTACTTAGGGCCATTACATATATCTAGTGAGAGATATATGTAATGGCAGTATTTTAGTTTTATCCGACTAGGCTAAGCCAAAGCGATGGGTTAGGATTTTAGTAGTATAAGTATACAAGCAAGTATGCTAGTCAGTACCTATGCATGTGAGCGGTGGTAGCGGAGCGGTGTAAAACGCCGGCTTCTCAATCGGGAGGTCGTGGGTTCGAACCCCGGCATGTACCAATGACTTTGTTTTCTAAGTTATGTACATTTGTCAAATAATAGTAGTAATACTACTCGCTGACGGTGAAGGAAAACATCGTAAGGAATCCCTAGTGTCTGAGGTGTTAGCGTACCTCAGCGCTTGCTACGTACAGTGGCCCAACTATGAGGCTAAGTGCGGAAATCTCAGGTCTAACTAACAAACTACCTATGCATGTGATCTTTATACGTTTTGATTTTGATCAACGATGTGTCATTCGATGCGTTATACTGATCCGGAAGCATTGTCTACAATATTTAAATTAACAAAATCAAAATTCTTGCGAATCCTACAGAGGTGATTGTTTCCCTCATTTGGTACCTAGTTAGTTTCGTCTATTATCTATGTTGACATGAAGGTCATATGCGACTGAAAAACAAATTTACTAAATATATTTTAGCTTTTATGGATACTACAAGCGCTATCTAACAGTTATAGATTTTAGACCCAAGACTTTTTTTCGTTTACTGGTTTTAGTTAATTTGAATTTATAGTGATGATGTGTAATAGTCGATGGTTCCAAAAAATCACGTTAAATCGCTATACTTCTACGTTACTGTGTAAATCGCTATACTGGTCTTTCTAGGTGTCAATGCATGCACCCTAAACGAACTTAATTTTGCCATTTTGTGTGTGAAGCTACTTTCAGATTGTACATACATACATACATACATACATACATACATACATACATACATACATACATACATACATACATACATACATACATACATACATACATACATACATACATACATACATACATACATACATACATACATACATACATACATACATACATACATACATACATACATACATACATACATACATACATACATACATACATACATACATACATACATACATACATACATACATACATACATACATACATACATACATACATACATACATACATACATACATACATACATACATACATACATACATACATACATACATACATACATACATACATACATACATACATACATACATACATACATACATACATACATACATACATACATACATACATACATACATACATACTCGTACATACATACATAACCTCACGCCTGTATCCCAGAGGGGTAGGCATAGACCAGGGACTGCCACTTGCCACGATCCTGACAGATCACCTTCGCTTCATCAACGTTTATAAGTCGTTGCATGCACGCAAGCCGGTTCCGGGTACTTTTTATCTTTCCCTTTGCTAATACATCCCCTATCTGGTCGATGTATAACCGCCTGGGACGACCCTTACCAACCCTTCCACTCACATTCACAATATATATTTGTTTCGTCAATCTTTCTTCCTTCATCCTCTCCACATGTCCAAACCAACGCAACATTCCTTTCTCAATTCTAGTCACTACATCAAGAGGATGTAGTGACTGGAATTGAGAAAGGTTGTTCTCTGATCAGACTATCTCACTACTATATTAGACTATTTCAGATTGTCTCACAGTATTAACTTGTTTTTGATATTTGTTTCAGGTAATATGCTTTATTCCAATCACTAAGATATTCGGAGACTACCTCTACCAACCAACAAAATGAGATAAAAATTAGGTAGGTACCAACGAACTCAATATTGCTTGAGAAAAACGAAAGGAAGCCGACACGGAACGACTGTAATCGAAAAGGCAATCACATCATCGGCCGTAAGATCACAGGAACGCGGGACTAGGAACAAAGGCATTTGCATTCCGGAATCTGTGAACCAATCGAGTAAAATGCAATACCCGGTCTTTGTGCATGTCCAAAGACCTATTTCCAAGTGGAATAGACTTTTTCAAACTTCAACGTTCGCAATAGAACATGAAATATTCAAGCCGTTCGTTTGTTTTCTGCTTCGTGGACATTCCCAGGCTGTTTCCGTGCCATGTTGTAACCAAGAATTCGACACTTTCACCCGCGGTAGAAACTGAATTTGCTCAGTGCACGCAAGGTTCAATGGCGTGCATGCATTTTTCTACAAAGTTTTGCAATGTAGTGTATCCGCTGAGTGGTCACTTTATTTCTTTATAATTTAATTTGGCTTTTTTTTAATAATATGTTTTTGAATACTATCGAACTTTTGGCATTGACTTTTGCATTCTCCAATCCGAGATTAGCTATCATTTCCACTATTTTGTCCGTGATGTTGCGGCTCAGAAGAGTTTTACGTCTCGCGTGTTGAGCCACTCTGCAAGATTTTGGAGCCACAATTTTTTCCTGTAGCCAGGTCTCCCTCGTCAGTAGATTTTTCCTCGTAGATTGATTTGCACTTATGACTACGTGTCATACGGCCATAGTATTGTGTTATGGTCTTTATGAGCTCTGATTTTTTGCTAATTCTTTGCAAAACCTTGTGGTTAGTTACTCTGTCTTCTAACTACACGAATGTTTCGAATGCCTCTAAACGTTTACTAGAGTGTGCAGCATTTTTTTAGGTTCTGTATCTCAAAAGGGAAAAAATTGTCAATACATTTTATTAAGTTATTTATTTATTAATATCAAATATTAAAGAATACGGTCTCACGAAGGTGACAAAAATTCAAACTGTTCAATAAACGCCATCAAAAGATAATTAAATTACGCGATATATTTGACTGTCACATTTTTCAGACTATCAAAACCTGCGTGCGTGCACGCAACGACTAGTGAATTTTGAAGAAGCAAAAAAGGTCTTTCAGAATCTTACCAAGTGGCAAACCCTTGTCTCTACTTACCCCTCCAGAATACAGGCGTGAGTTAATGCAATGTATAACATAAAAAAATATATATTTTATGATCACAACCCTGTGTATATTTAAGTACCATATATTATAAATGTTCGTGTATACATGAGTATTGCCCCTCTCTCCTCGACTTTTAGTATTTTGCACTATCCACCCAGCCATTATCCACAAACCAAAGGTAGATTGGAAAAATTTCTACTTACCATTGATTATATTTGTGCCAGATACGATGTATTTTGTGCAATTAAAAATTTTAGTAATAATAACAATAACCGTGCTAATAATAGCAATAACCGGGCAGAGTTAGTATACAGTTTTCAGTTGTTTTGAACTTTATTTCAATGTTTTAAGGTTCTTGAACTAAAACTTTCGTAAGCACAACACATTGTAGACTTTTAGTCCTTTTTAGTGTGAGACAAGCAACCGACGACGCGAGCTCCGTCTCTGCTCACCATGATTAAGCTCTGCGAATCGGAGCGAAACCTGGTCGGACTTTTCCGATATACGAGTAACAACACCCGTAAGTAAATCCGGACTAAAAGTTTTAAGGTTCAATTCAAGGTGGTTACTATTATCCCACTGTATGGTAGAGGGTTAAGCCATGTCACATGTCTTATGGGTGGCTTGATAACTACTGACAATAGGGCCCGCCATTGTCTCACAATTCTCCACTAACCCGGACTGCACCGCCCCCGCCACCGCCCCTGTGATGGAGTATGGCCTAACCTTTCTGCGATGAAGGAAGATACTCGTGCCCCAGCAGTGGGATTGATATCGAACAATAACCTTGTCGGAGGTTCCTCGCGGGGTTGTATGAGAGAGCACACTTCATAACTATAAAGTTAAGTTTGTAATCATTTGTTCGGAACCCCAGGGGCGCAAGTCCTGCCGAACTTCTCCGTTTCTTTACATAGTCATATAGGTAAGCCTATAAATGAACGGAGAGCGACTAATTTATATAGATATGCCGTACCTATGCTGCCAAACTTCACCTTCGCTAACATTCCTTGTCTTCCACGCACATCGATGTGAACGCTATTTTAACATGCCGCATGCATTATGGAATAGAATACAAAGTGTCTATTGGTCTTCATTTATATGACAGACACTGACATACTGTTATTAAAAGGGTAAAGATAACTGTAAATCTCACAATTATTATTATATTACCACTAGCTGTGCCCCGAGGTGTTACCCGCGGTTTATTAGGGAAAATAAATTGTGTATTTAACAGTAAAAGATATTTTCCCGCAGTAAAACGTAGCCTATGTGTTAATCCAGGGTGTCAGCTAACTCTATATAAAATTTATTAAAATCACTCCAGGCGTTTAAACGTGAAGAAGTAACAAACATACACACTCACAAACTTTCGCCTTTATAACAAGTGTGATAGTGTGCTGTGATAGAAATACATTTATTTGCAATAATAATCACACACACAAACCGTTACCATTAACTATGTTATCATTATTGAAATTTATTGATGGACCTTATAGACATAATTGAAAATGTAAAAAAGAAACTAAACCTAATTTCGAAAGTAAATAAAACTTTGAGCCCGATCGCTGTCTGGCGGTAGAGTACCGAGAGGGCTGGCGGCATTGCCTTGCCGTATAGCAAGGCTTAACCTTACTGTTTAACGAAAATTTCGACAGTATGGCACAATAATTAAATAATCTACAAAATGTAGACTACAAATTAATAGCAACATTTTTAATTACACTATTTTAAGACCTACAAAATATACACAAAAAAATCATAAAATAAGTGACGCCGTTTCGCAGGAATTCGATAACAAGCACAATTTTTTTTTCCAAGTAGCAATCTATGGCTCTGGTGTCCGCAGTCCAAGTGGACACCAGAGCCATGGATTGGTTGGTTAGCGGCCATTTTGAACATTCATCCCAAGTTATCCGTTACAAGAGTATTCAATAGAGTATAGTCATTCAAGGAGTGCCTGTCGGTCTCACTGATTGTTTAAACGGAGCCTTGTTAACAACGGAACATCAAATTTGACAGCAGAATGCGGCGCTCTGCCTCAAGACAAATGGCGCCCCTCCAGAACAACAGGCCTTCTTCACGGATGAGTGCAGTTCCCCTTCTGCCGTCTTACAAAATAAATTTAATTATAGACCTTATGGTGATTTCGTGCGCTTATACACAATTGAATAATATTTACTTGAGCGCAGGTTCCAGTTTATTTTAATGCAATATTATTTTGAATGGAGCTCCGAGGTTTGATTGAGTTATTGAGTTACTAAAACAACGCGATGCTTTCAACTGAAAGCAAAACGGGGCATCCGATTATTACCATACAAATCGGACTAAACTGACCGAAAAATCTCCGTAGGCATTTCTATTACACACAAGCCCTAAGGGAGGAAGTATCCACGAGAGCAGTCTGCTAACGAGCCAACATGGGCCGGGATGTTTTCAAGACTGTTTTAGCCTGAGGGCGGGGTTGTTCCTGATTTCGTATAAGTCATCGTATTTTATTATCGTTTTTGTTCGGATCTGTTCGGCTCTGGGTAATCAGCCTCTCACGCACATACAAAAAACCTTTTGCGGCTTCGTCAGCGTGAGATTCTCAAGACCAACTTTAGGTACTGATTTGTATTCCTCTATAACTACTTCGAATAAACTTTGCTTCTCTGAAATATCACGTTGTATCGACTCATGAAGTTAAACTCTATATAACGTGTGTATTCCTAGGGGCTAAGAGATGATATAATACCCATACTGCCTAGTAGAAATCCGTTTTTCACTGTGGCAGTTATTAATAGGTGCACCTCTCGTCGAGGCCTAGTAAACACTTGAACAATAATCACTCCAAGTATACATAGCTACCTATCCTTTGATTAAGTACTTAGCAACAGTAGAACCGTTCACTCAACTTCAACCGTTTTAGTATTCTGTATATGTACCTCGAAAAGAAAATACGGAATGCTTATTCACTTTGTTGTTGTCTGTCTGTATGTCAAAACACTTTTTTTCAGCAACAAAAAGGATGAATACTTGTAAAGAAAAACCAACGTTCCATGGAAAGGCTAGGAAATTTAAGAATTTGTGGAACCCAATCAAAAATGATGACTTGGCTGTGTATGTCATTCATAAAAGCTTAATATTATAACCCTTAGGACAGTTCTCATACACGAAGTAATGTTTGCCAAAAAGGCAGATCTTATGAGATCTTACAAGACAAGGAACAGTCCAAATTTAGCTAATTAGTAATGTCACAAAAATAAATAATATTTTCTTTGCATTAGGCTAAGATAAAGCTAAGAACGTATACTTGGCCGGTTTTGTTATTGAATAGGAAAAAATAATACTGATTAATTTGATTTGTCTAATACGAGGCATGCCTTTTAAGTTTGGTCATTTGAAGAAAAAAAACACAACATGAACCTTATAGTACTTTTTATTGTTTTTCGAATTATTCACTATGTAGCTTAGTACACGTTTCCATTCGCTGAATTATAGTACTAATTATTACAACATTTATTCCACTCTAAAGTGGGGGTGTTCAATATGGCTGACTTAAAAGCGTCCTCTGCTTCTGACATACTTTGATGATTGATTGACGGATGATTGACATACTTTGTGTTACGGAGCACTGGCTATTAGAATCTCATATGAATTTTTCTGTACATCAGTTAGCCAGTTGCTACAATAGAAAGTCAGCATCGCATGGGGGATCTTTAATACTAGTAAAGGATAGTTTAAAATTTAAAGAAAGGAAAGATATTTGCAGGCTTTCTGTTGAAAAAATAATTGAACTATCGTGTATTGAATTATCGTCACACATACTCGTAGTAGTAAGCGTATACAGGCCCCCCACCAGCGATTACAGTATTCGAATCGGTATTAGAGGATGTATTAAAAGTAGCTTGCAGTAATAATAAGAAGGTGTAGATTCCCGTTCGAGTACTAAATTAAAACTTATTTTTATGTCTTTTAATTTGATGAATATTTTCTTAGAGCCCACCATGATTACCGAAACCACCGCCACCTGCCTTGAAAATGTATACTGTGACTGTGAATTTTCCCATTATTCTACAGTGAATTTTCAGACCACAGTGGTCAAATTGTACATTTTAAAATAGATTAAAAAAAATAGAGCAAGATGTACTTTGCAGGGTGATAACAAATAAAAAAATAGAATTGTTTAAAATTGACTTATAAAAAAGATTACCTATTCAAAAAAATTAAACTAAAGATGATAATGTTCTCTATTGAGATTTCTTCAAGGCTGTTTGAAAAAGTTTTTAAATTAAAACAGATATCCTGCAAACAAAATAAATTACTACTTAGTGAATGGGCCACAGCCAGCATCCGAAAAAGTAGGGGCACACTTTATTCACTATATGAGAAAAAAACATATACACACACAATCCCAGTTTTATACAGTATGTAAAACTATATTCAAAATTATTTAAGGCCGTCTGCCACAAAGCAAAATGCGAGCATATAAAATCAAAAATCCTTCAATCTTCTAATAAATCTAAAAAAAATTGGGCTATTATAAATAAGGAAACTGGTAAATCCAAATTGGGAGATCGCGAATTTGCACTTAAAATAAATGATAAATTAATAACATTGCTGCGGCTTTTGAACAGTTCTTTAGAAATGTTCCAATTATAACTACAGCTCCTTTAGACTCTTCTCCAGCTCTTGCTAAAACTATTTTGAAAGACAATGTCCCCCCATGCGATTACGATTTTTCGTTTGATTATATTGAAGCACATACCGTGATTAAATCGTTTAAAAAGCTAAAGCTTAATAAAACTGAAGATTTGTGGGGTATGTCTGTAACAGTAGTCAGCTCAGTAATCGACACCCTAGCACCCTATTTAGCCAGAATCTTTAACAAATGTCTAGATGAGGGTATATTCCCAGATCTAATGAAATATAGTAGGCTCGTTCCTCTATTTAAAAGTGGTGATAAGCAAGATCCCTCAAATTTCAGACCAGTCTCGGTTCTACCCGTTTTGAGTAAAATATTCGAGAAGATAGTTCTAGGTCAACTGCTTACACACTTCAATGACTACCAACTTCTCCATGGTCAGCAATTCGGCTTTACGCAAGGGCGCTCTACAACGGACGCCGGCGTCATGTTAGTTAAACATATCGCACCCTCAGAAGGAAAGAGGCCTAAGTCAATAAATAGTCAAATTGAGTTACAATCATAGAGTCATAAAAAGGTATGCCGTGGACGGAAGATTCGCTATGCTCTTTTTTTACAATAAGTGCCTTTGTTTTACTATTCATCGGATAGAGCATACCTTTTTATGTCTCTCTATTGTTAGGTACTCAATTTTTTGAGAATTTTTGAGTATTTAAACTATTTTTTGACTTAGGCCTCTTTCGTTCTGAGGGTGCGATATATTTAGTGCATGGGAAGTACGCAAGGATGCTATAGGCGTATTCTGTGACTGGTCATTTGATTGCGTTGACCGAACTGACGTCGCAACTGCCAGGCTTGTTTATTTTAGTTACTTCCATAGTATTATGTCCTACGGCATACTATTGTGGGGACGGGCAGCGGACATTAAGACCATCTTCGTCTTGCAGAAAAGAGCAATCAGATTCATCTATAAGCTAGCAGTAGAGATTCGTTAAGAGAATTCCTTAAAGAAACAAACATCCTGACAGTTGCCAGCCAGTTTATCTATGAAAATATTATGTATGTCAGGAAAAATATTAGCAAATTTAAAATTGCAGGTAGCCAACAGAATGTAAGTACTAGAAATAAACATAAACTTTTGATCCCAAGATTTAGGCTGGCAAAGGTTAATACATCCTTCGTGGGGCATTTTATACGCTTCTACAATAAAATCTCTGAAGATATATTAAGTTTGACTGAAGCGCGGTTCAAAAAATGTGTAAAGTACACTTTGTGCCAAAAGAGCTACTATAATATTAAGGATTATTTAGATGACAATGATGTCTGGAATTCAAACATGTAAAATTCACGAGTTTTGTAGAATCTGTGTAAATTCTGTTAATTAAGGAATTTGAAAAGACTAAGTTTGGAGTTTTTTTGTCCATTTTTTCTCCAAAATGATCCAGATTTTGAAATGGACACCTAGTTTGACATGTAACGTTCATTAAGCCGCAGTATCTGCGCTACTTTGAATATAACCTTTTCATTTCATTTCTTCACCGGATTAGAAGCTTTGACCACGGAGATTTTTCTTAATTTTAGGAAATGTTTAGAAATCATTGGGGCTTAGGTCAGGACTGTAAGGAGGATGGTCAAGAATTTCTATTTTTCCTGCTTCAAATACTCAATCGTTTGACGAGCGCTGTGTGACCTTGCGATGTCGTGGTCGCTTTGAGTTAGATTTTCGAAGTTCGGCGATGACTTGTGGTAAAGAAACTGTGGTATACGACTCTGCGTTAACCGTTCTACGGTCTTCAAGTGCAATAGTCGCAACATGACCGGTTTTTCCAACGAACGTGGCTACCATTTTCTTTGAAGTGCTTCGAGATCGAACAACTTTAGTCGGCTTTGGCTCGTCTTGAAAGACCCAGATTGTAGATTGTCGTTTGGAATCAGCATCGTAGGCATAAATCCAAGATTCGTAATGTTATAGACTTGATTTGACTCTCCTCGGTTGAACCTTTGCAGAGTTTTCTTACACCATCTGACGCAGGCCGCCTTGTGATCATCGGAAAGCAGATGCGGTATCCAACCGAAAACTAGCGTTCTCACACCAAGCGCAATATGCAAAATCTTCTGAAAGGATTTCCCTGAGATGCCGCGCGTGGTGTTGTGGGGCGTTTAGTGGTAGTACCTTTCAGATTTCTACAGTCGGTCTTTTTACATAAAGGTGTAGAGATCACACTGGTCCACAGGCGTCCTATAAATCTCTCACCAGTGGCTCCAAGAAGCTGTTGTGCACGCAGCGGCCACACCACGGCAAACCACGTCGGCTCGTGGGCTAAACCTAGTCGAGGGGGGCCTGCACGCTTCGGCGGACAGGTCTAAAAGCGGAAACCTCCCGCACAGTGCATGAAGACTGGCTCGGCGAAGAAGGCATATCGACAGCTGATAAGCGACTGATTATGGCGGCCACAGCGAGGCAGCAAGGTATCGTTGAAGACCTAGGGCGTCCGGTAGAGGTGAAGTAAGTCGGCGGTTAGAAACTGCATCTTTCTTTCCCCCAATCGTGGCGGGTAACTGCTCCATTGGGCCACGGAAATCTGAGACGAGAGAGTGAGTCTGTACCAGTGCAACCGCTTACTCACTAAAATCTCTTCACGCGCAGATGACCTCAAGTTTTGTTTTCTTGGATATTGGACTTAAGATCCAAGTCCTGCGGCGATAGTGCACCGGTGGTGGGGTTGTGTCTGGATGGGATACCAGCCCTAGCTGGAAGCTGCACGCAGGCGATCAGGCGAGAGTGGTCGCTCTTCGGACTCAAGGTGGTGAGAGGACGAGTTCGGCAGCACGCCTGATGACAGGGCAGCTCTATTCAGAGACGCACTGCCTTCCCTAATCCAGGGAGGGGCCTAGAAAAGGTGGCCTAAACAAAGCTCACCCCAAACCTTACTCATATAGCAACCGCGGTTGTATGAGCATCACCTTTACGCGGTACCAACAATAAACATAGAAAACCGAGTCCCAAAAAACTTAACAACCTTTGCATAGGATCTTGGAATGTACGTACCCTAGTCGATAATGTCAACAACATCTGCCCTGAGCGCAAGACTGCACTAATAGCCAAAGAGCTCTCAAGATATGGAATCGACATAGCGGCAATCTCCGAGACCCATCTACTGGAGGAAGGTGAACTCTGTGAAAAAGGCAGTGGCTACACATACTACTGGATAGGAAGGCCCGCTACCGAGAAGAGAGGAAATGGTGTCGGTTTTGCTATAAGAACCAGTATAGCCAGATCACTGAGTGAACTACCAAAGGGTGTGAGTGACAGACTAATGACCCTACGCCTTCTGCTAACCGATAACAAATACATTACCCTCATCAGTGCATACGCACCAACTTTACTGGCCACTGACGAAGACAACGGAAAGTTCTACGATGACCTTCGAAGCATCTTACAGACTATAACACTAACAGATAAGATTTTACTGCTTGGAGACATTAACGCTCGAGTTGGTGCAGACAATTTGGCCTGGACTAACGTGTTGGGGCCCCAGGGTGTGGGTAGCTGCAATGGTAATGGCCTCGATCTCCTGACACTCTGCTCGCAATTTGATCTCTCCATTACCAATACGTTCTTTCGTTTACCAACTAAGTATAAGACCACGTGGATGCACCCAAGATCAAAAAGCTGGCATCTCATCGACTAGATTATAGTGCGCAGAAAAGATCTCAAAGATGTTCGCATAACTCGCGCAATGAGAGGAGCTGTCGGTTGGACCGATCATCGGCTGCTCAGACCTAGAACAGATAATGACTTGGTTCTCACACAATCTCCTCACGCTTAACATACCTAAATCAAAATTTATTACATTCACTATCCAAAAAGTATCCCAACCGAAAAATATCACAATAAGAGCCCACACCTGCTCGGGGGTGTCAAAGTGCTCTTGTCTCCAACTAACCAGAACTGATCACCTGAGGTACCTTGGTGTGCAAATAGACAATACACTGACCTGGAACAAGCATCTAGATACACTTGTAACACGCGTTAGGAAACTGTGCTATGTATTTAAGCAGCTAAGGTCAGTTGCTTCTTTCCATACCCTGAAAACTGTCTATTTTGCATTGGCGCAGTCTATTATTAGCTACTGTATAACAGTTTGGGGAGGTACTTTCACCACATATCTCTTACGTTTGGAAAAAGCTCAAAGAGCTGTCCTTAAAGTTCTTACCAAAAGACCCTTCAGATATCCTACCACTTTATTATACCAGAACGTTCAAGTTCTGACAGTACGCCAACTTTTTGTTCTACAAACTGTGCTGAGAAAACACGCCACGCTTTTCTTTAATCCAAATATCTACGAAATAAAAAGACGAAGTGATCTTGTATGCAATACCATCGTACATAGAACTGTTTTTGCAAGCAGGCATAATATCGTAATAAGTCCTCGTCTGTACAACATAGTAAATAGAGAAAAGCTTATCTATCCTCTTACTACAAGAAAATGTAAAGTGATTGTTCAAGCCTGGCTACTAAACTTAAGCTATACAGAAACTGAAAAACTTATAACCATCACCAAATGATCCGATCCAGACACGACGAGTATTGGCAATTTCATGAAATGCATCTTTAAAATAGAGGTAAATAACAACAACAATTCACATCACATACATACACACACACACACCCTCACACACACACTCACCCTCACACATCACACATGTATGTATGTATGTATGTACGTACGTACGTACGTACGTACGTACGTACGTACATACATACATACATACATACATACATACATACATACATACATACATACATACATACATACATACATACATACATACATACATACATACATACATACATACATACATACATACTAATACTCTCACTTACACACACCATATCCCTCCTTATTTTTTTAATCATAAGTCTATTAACGTCTTTAATTGAAGTAATATAAATAATCGTAATTATTATGTCCCGTATTAAAAATTCTGGTCTTATCTATTTAGGTACTCTAGAACCAACTTACAATACCATTTCGGGAAGTGGCGTTGGTGACTGTAATACAGTTCTAATAAAGAACTAGTACAGTTGCCATCGTAAGTACAAAAAGATCATAATAAACTAGTTTAAGTAGAATAAGTAACTTTTCATGTATGCCTATTTCTTATGAATAAATAAATAAATAAATAAATAAATAAACAAACAAACAAACAAACAAACAAACAAACAAACAAACAAACAAACAAACAAACAAACAAACAAACAAATAAATAAATAAATCTAAGCTGTGGTTGGTGCTGGAGCGACCTCTACGTGCCCCTCATAGAAAACCGATTATAGCGCTATGTTCAAGCCTCGTTCATGATGGTGACGTTATGCTGGATAACCAATTCCACGCTATTACGTCCGGTAATCCAAATGCGTGGACAACATTGACTCAGCTTGGGAAATCTTGGCCAACAACCTTACACAAGCAGTCTCAGACTCTCTGTCTCCTCCATCAAAAAAACACCAAGACTGGTTTGATGAAAGCAACTCGGAAATACAAACTCTGCTTTCGGAACACAGAAGTTTTCTTCAGAACCCTACCATCACGTCTTCTCAGAAAACCAAAACTTAAAAGACACTACGACAAAAACTGCGCACGCTAAAAGACACCTGGTAGCTGGAAAGAGCTCAGGAACTCCAGCGGTGGGCTGACACTAAGCAGATCGGGAGGTTCTACCAGGGTTTGCAGATTATATTTGGCCCTAAATCAAAAAAGGTTATTCCCATGCGAACACTTGATGGAACCAAGCGGCTGTCAGATAATAAAGAGATCCTACAGAGATGGAAAGAGCACTTCCAGAGCGTCTTCAATCCTCTCAGCTCGACTTTTAACCCGACCTGTATTGAAGACGTACCGCAAAGGCCAGAGATCGCTGCGCTGGACGAGTCCCCTACTCTGTTTGAGATGCGCAGGTCTATTCAGCGCCTCCAAAATGGGAAGGCTCCTGGTGCTGATGGCCTGCCCCCAGAGTTATTTAGATATGGTGGACCCGAAATTCACAACAGCTTATACCAACTGATACTCAAGATTTGGGCTAAAGAAAAGATTCCACAAGCATGGAAAGATGCCTCCATCTGCACACTATACAAAGGCAAAGGCGATCTATCCATGAGAATTGTTAAAAATTCTACATTTCAGCATCATGTATTCGTTTTTAATTTTATTGCATTTTTTATACACGATATTTATCAAACCCTCTAAACAAGGCAGATCTGTAGCAAGTATTAATCTCAATGTGTGTGTGTGTGTGTGAAGTAAGTGTTATTATTGTATGTGTGAGTGCAATGTGTGTGGGTGTGTTATAGGTCAAAATATGTTCAATGTATACTTGAATTATTAGCATTTGTAACAATAGTATGTAAGTGCAAACAGAGTAATTTGGAATTAGGTTTTTAAAGTATCCTAGTCATTGTCCTTGCAGTAATTTATGCACCTGGTATTTGCTGTAAATCCTGATTTTCTGTGAGTTTTCGTCTTTCCTAACATAAACTTTCCCAAAGGCAGACCAGCAGAACTTGTATGCCTTTGTCTTCGAGAGCTCATGAGCCAGAAAATGAAGCCGAGCTCCCTTCGCAGTCAGCTGTTCTGATACAAAAATGGGTATATCCTCATTTTTTGTGAATCCAAGGTGCTTCGCACGTAGTTTTTCTTTATGTTTGACGTTGTATGCTTTGCTCATTTTCAGCATATTCGTTTTTAACATAGTGGAGGATGTCTCCACAGTAATTGGCGAGTTATTGCTCTCTTTTTTTCCATGATGATGATGATGATGATGTCCTCCACAACGATTTCGTTGACGGCGACACCTTGACAATTTTAGAACCGAGCATGCGCACGGACGTGAGATGCAAATCCGAATTTGTTTTTAAATGTACGGGCACAGCTGACGCAATAAAGTTGACCGGCTGAGTTAAATGTGTAATTGTAGGAGGGCTTAGGACGAGTTTTCCGAGTCTGGCGTTTGGCATCGAGGTCTGCATGATGCGCTTGTTTAAAAGCAGCGGTGCCTTCGGTAATAGCTTTTCGCCAATCTGGTCTTAGCTCGGCAAGCTTCTCCCACGTCTTGACTGATATATTGCTCGAGACTAGGTGGCGCTTCAAAACATCTTATACCGAAGGTATTGACCACCTACTGTGCGTTTTCCGCAACTAAGCTGAGAGTAAAAAACCGCCTTCGGCAGTCTCGAAGAGTCCATCCGCACCACGTGTCAGCACCACCTCAGTTGTCCCTTCATTATGAGACATTCCATGCCTGTTATTTTAGTTCGACGTAATTAGTTCGATCCTAATACGGATCATGTTCCGTATTAGGAACACGATCCTCCCAGCTCACACGTAATATAGCCTGAAGGCATCTCATGTGAAAGGTGTCAAGGCGCCGAATGTCACCTCTGTAAAGGCACCATGTCTCCGACGCATAAAGCAAAATAGGTAGTATAATTGCTTTGTAAACGAGCGTTTTGGTCTGAAGTTTCAAATCGTGTTCCTTCCAAACTCTTTGTTGGAGCTTGCCAAAGGCAGCCGCAGCTCTAGCTATTCGTGTAGACATTTCGAAGTCCAGACGGTTGTCACTACATAATAAGCTCCCGAGGTACTGGAAAGATTGGTAGGAATTGACTAACCCGTTAGTGCGGTCTCTTCAAGCTTCTTGCCGTTGAGTGTGAGTGCAACATCACTCGCAGGTCTACCTCTAGCCGGTTGCTTAAGAACTTGGGTTTTAGAAACACTTATCAGTAAACCAAAATTGCGACAAGACTCGTCTAGATTGTCCAGATATTGCTGCAGATGTTCCATGCTGTCAGCCATAAGACAAACATCATCGGCATAAAGTACCTCCAAAATGGACAGTTGTGAGTAGGATGTTATTGGGCATTCTGGACCAGCTTCCATTCGTTTGAGCTCACGACGCACCGCGCCGGTTGGCGCGGCTTGTCGCTCTCTCAAACTCATTACAGCTATTCCAGAATACCCAATAACATCGAGTGATTCTAATTTATAGTTTCAATAATTTTACGAGCAACCTACACAGTTTATGATAAATTCCATCAATGAAAACGAATGACACTAGGAAGCTTGAGTGAATGCAACTCACCATCATCTTGGTGGAGATAGGTCCGCATAGTCACTGAGTTGAATTAAATAAAGGATCCCCAAGCTCAACTGAATTGTATTTACCCACTAGCTATGTTTTGTGCAGTTTCGTAATATACTAGATAAAACAGCACACATTATTTGCGGTATCGGTTAGGTTTCCTCATTAAGACAATGACATGAAATATTCCAAGTGATACTTGTATTTACCCAGTCATAGTTTTGTGACCAGATTGGCTTCTCCCACTGAATGAGTTTAACACCACTGGTGTCTACTTTTCATAACAGTGACACAAAACTTTGCTTTTTCAACCCAGTTTGTTTTGTAGTCAGATTGACGTCTCCCACATGAACAAGGTACAACACCACAAATTTTGTTATCAGATTGACTTCCCGTGATGGCCCTTCATACAATAACATAAAAGTACAATTTCAACTTAATCATATTTTGTGGTCAGATTGACGGCTCCCACTGTTAGAAAGATTCAGCACCACAAATTACTTTGTGATCAGATTGACTTCATGTGATGAACCTTCTTGCGCAACAGTGACACAAAACATTTTCGTCTTAACTGTATTTTATGGTCAGATTGACGTCTCCCATTGTAAAAAAGGTGATTCCAACACAACAAAATTTTGTGATCCTTTTCATGTGACACAAATACTGGGTGATTGGCAGAACCAGGAAATACTTGTATTTTAGGCATATTTTATGGTCGGCACAAAGAATACCTTACTTTTCCCACAAAAATGTTAGTGATCAGATTGAAGTCTCCTGTTTATCGTTCACTACGGAAAACACAAAACATTGCACAGTAGGAAAAATGTACTTCTACAGTTACTTGAATCCTTGGGTATACTTAAGTAAAATCGTGAATTAATGATAATATCACTGACACATAAAAGTATACTTTCATTAATGGAAATCTATTTCCTACTAACGTGTCACTTTAGTTAACGCGAATGCGAATATGATAGGTGGCTGGCAGGGATTGTCAACCTTTAGCTGTTGACGCAGGAGTTATAAATTTGATACGAAGTATACACGGTGTAAGAAAAAATATGTTGTCAAAAAGTACAGTTTTATTTATAAAAGTTGGTTCCTTTGAACATTCCTTAAAGGTATTCCGGTAATAAAGCATTTTCCATGTTATTATTTTTTTAAGACTTGATGTTAAAGTATTTTAAGAAATCATGATTTTGTAAATACGACCGACAGCATTTTGTCTTTTTTTAATTGAAACTTGAAGATATTATTCTCATCCCATTATACGTAACTGAACCTATGCAGATAGTTTTATATTTTTTCAACAGTTTTCTAACATCAGTTCTCGTTCATTTTCTATCTAAATTTATCTGTAACATACAGTAAAATAAATACAGTAAATTTTACATAACCCATAAATAAAGAATTTAGAGGGGTCATAATATTTTAATGTATCACCTACATAAGAGATAACCAAAGGTTGACTATACTAGCTATACTCTAGTCTAAGATCCACACGGAAAAAACTCGTTGCATCAAAATATTTAGCTGTAGGTATCATTAATACCTAATGTTTGACTTTCACATAATATTGTGGAGTCTACCAAATGTTTTATAAAGAATACCTAGATAAGTATTATTTATCCTGAAATACATTTATATAGTAATTTCATCGATATCATACGATGTTTTCTATGGATAAGCTAGAGGAATTAATTATAATTTCCTATTTAGCTCATCATCCGATTTCTGGTAACTGGAAATAACAGTTTATTTTCTTCTGCTATAGTGAAATATTCACCCAATTCGAACATTATCTGATTAAGATCAAGAAAATCTAAAGTAAATTGCAACATGTGTATCTAGGACTATTTACTCCTACCTAGGTATGAAACCTACGAATTTGCTACGTTAACGTTATTGGATCCGTTGCAAGCTTCTGATTGCGAAACATCTTACCTACAATAATCGATATATTGGTCACATTATGTTGCAATGGCAACCAGCCACATTAACTTGAGCTATTAAATAGTGCTGACATTATGAGAATAACATATAGGCTTGACCTTGCTACCGGTCAAGATGATTTGGTTAAGTACCTACTTTTGAAGGCAAAGCAAAAATTTTGGGTGTTCGATACTAAAAAGTAATATGTATTACTTTTATCAACAATCACCTATATTCATACACCTATAAATAAAGGCGATTTTCGCATTTACTTCATTACAGTACTTGTAATAAAAAAACAACATACACATTTAGGATATAAACCTATAACACCCTGATTTATCTAAAATTCTCATCACTTCCGATAACGTGATAACGCTGTTCAGTACAGTCTCCGTGTGGTGTAATTATCTACGACTTCCTCGCTACCAGTCACTCCATCGGTATCAAAATGTTAGTAAGTATATTTATTTACATCCTAATTTTTTTTTTTTTACGTGTTCCACTGACTAAACCGTATTAGTCCCTATATGAAAACTATGTCCCGAACTATGTCTAAAAAATATGTTCCAGTCACTACATTTATCTAGTATAGTAATTACAATACGGTGTATAAATCGTTTAGGTTAAATGTATAAGACTGGTATAAAACTATGTTATTATTATTTCAGGTCTGACTCCGAGTTTGAATTCTCTGGTGTACCTATTGCTGTGCAGTCGAGTAAGAAGCAAAAGACTCCAACCAGCTCCAAACGCAAAGCATCGAGCTACGTTGAGGAGACAGTTAGGTAAGAATACAATACATCTATAGTTTATTATAAATGATTGTACACTTTACACATCGTTTCAAATGACGATTCCCTCGATGTAATCAAGCTGTTGATGAAAATCTTGGAACATTGAAAGAGATAACAACTGTTTATTTGTTTGTTTCATAACTAAAAGTTGTTTATTCGTCTTAATAATTCAAACCATAGGTTTGACCCTTAAACCTTATTTTCTATAGCCTAAAGCCGGGCCGCTGCACCATGTTACGCGTGTTACAAAAAACGTAACACTTAAATATAATAAAAGTGGGACATGGTATAACACGTTAGGTACTTGTTATATAACGTTACGTTACGTAACACGTAAAGTGTTAATACCACTCCCCATTTTTGTTTTAATAACGTGTTACATTTTTTGTAACACGCGTAACATGGCGCAGCGGACCCGGCTTAACATTGATCGTTACGGTAAATGTTTACATCCAGGGAAAAGTTTACTGGAATAGAATTAGTCTCGTTATATTATTCGTTGTTACGTTGTCGCGTCATTTGACTCTAGCACACCGCTGAGTCATTGAATCGTTGATTACATTGCAGGCATGTACTCGTAAAGGTTAACATGCTGTCGACTGTTTACTTTGCATCTTACTAGTCGTGGGTTCGATACCCGCTTCGCGTAGTATTTTTGTTTTCCATGTAAGATATGCTTATTAAGAATCACTTGGGATATTTGCTTATTAAGAATGACATATATGGGATAGATCAAAAGTAGATATGTACCCTTCATATTAAACTATCATCCACTTCATACTCGTTCAATGTATGTGTATCTCCTATAGATAGCCTACCCAATCGGAATATAGGTATAAGTTTATGAAGGTACTTATGTTTTAAAATATATTGTTCACTTTTACAGGTCTGCAAGCACCTTAAAGAAAAAGACGGTGGGAGATCTTTTCGGGATTTTGCGAGACGCAGAGAAGGTCGCTAAAGCGACTCCCGAGCAGCACCAACTGGGGTCGAGTCTAGTGACGCGGGTCGCCAATGGTCACGTTCGTCGGACAGCAACGACGGAAGGAGAATTCTATATAGAATTGAAGGTCTACAACACTACCGATGCTGCAAGTACCAACGTTCAAGAGAGGTGGAAAAAAGCGTTGATGGTAATAAAATTGCAGACTGATACGGACACACCGCACTGGGACGTATTACAGAAATTTATTAAACAAGTTTATTCACTGTATGATAATAGTGAGGCGAGTTTTTTTAGATTTTAGGCGAGACTGATCCGACTGACCCTTACTACTACGCGCAAAATATTTTGAGTGGGTTCGATAGTGATGTCGAAGAAATACGAAACCCGGCTCCATCAGACGTGGGGAAGCGGAAAAGTAAGACTTCAAGGAAACGGGTTGCAAAGGACTCCACGTCTACATCATATGTGGTTAGCAAGGCGGCAAGAAGAGGAAATCGGTTGATAAAAATAGAAGTATTCGACTTAAATGAGTGTAAGGACACAAACAGTGAAAGTGCGGTGTTAAGTGCCCAATATGTTGTGATAGATCCTGTAGACGAAATAATGGACATGGTGGAAAACGTAGTTAAGAACATTTCTAAAAATATGTGCAATAGTTATTAATTTCGTTTTAAATTAAAAATTAATTAAATAAAACATGTTTTCTTTTTTAAATACATTTACATTTATTTCTTACTTTCAATAAAAAAGTTACATAAATACTTGCTTATTCTAAATAAATTCTATAACATTATTTTCATAAAACCATTTCTTGACACATAGTACATTTTTCAACGCACATTGTTTGTGGTGAGAAAAACACGTAAAATTGCATACACTATATTTATCATGCAGGTATTTTATATTAGGACATTGATTTTCCTCGATATTAATAACACAACAATCACCACAAAGTTTATTTACCCACATGATTTTTTCTAAACCTTTTACAAAAATTTTCTTATTCCTCAATAAACTATAAATTAACCTATGAAATTCGCGGTAGTCAATAAAACCTTCACGCCAATAAATTCCTCTATTCTTTTCCAACCAAACAACTTGCTTTTTTTCGCTATCTGATAAAGTAGAAAATGGATAAGGAGGTTTTACTAAGTAGACCATAGTAAATTCTTTAGTAGCGAGAGCAAACTCTTTAATAATAAAATTATTTTTATAATCTCTAAATCCTTGTAAATCTACAAAAATATGTTCAGAATTCATGTTATTTTTTTAACGATGTTAGAAAGTGGTTTATATTCGATTACACAATCGTTTAGTATGAGGCAGTAAGCAGAAGTTTGATCTGGTATTTCTAAATCACTCTCTATTTCTACTCTAACATCAATGGGACCTGTCTTCAGGGTCTCATTTTGCCTGCAGCAATCTATTACAAATAATGGTGCTTTATCTTTGAAATCCTTCAGATTTAACAACGGCTCACACCGACGTCCATAGTAAGACTGTTGGAATCTAGCGTACTGCTCATATAATATCATATACCTTTCTTCAGTAAACTTAATATTGAGACTTTCATATGGAAAGTAAGTTGAATTTAAAAAAACCTTGACATCACGTACATAACAATGATCAAAGTGAGACATGTCTTTCATACCTAAACTTTTCCGATTAGTTTGTAAACCAATAATCACATAACGTGGTTTCTCTAATTGAGATGTGGTTTTTATAGACCAAGTATGTTTTGTAGTCTGTGGTAAAAGAGGGTATTCATAGAGATCCCAATTCCTAAATGCTAAACTGATAGGTCTATCTTTCTCCAAACATCTCAGCAAGTTAACTCTTTCACGATCAGATACTTTTATATGCGGTACTCTCCATACAATTTTGTTAATGGTTATGTCATCTAACACTTCATTAGTGGTTAATTTAATAGAATTAAGGTTTGTATTACTACGCAAAAGAACCAGCTCATGTTTACAGTTCATTATTATTTTATTATAATCTTCAGCGAAACCTAAAACTTTATTCAATGGGATACAGGCGGAAAAATTACCAGTAGTATTTTTTATTCCATCAATGTCCCACCCCCATAGCCGTGACATTTTTGATTCATTTTCATTCATCGAGAGCAATGATTTAATAGTAGTTGTGATCCCAGCATTTTTTATCCTATCAATTTCTACGCCATTTAGTTCATATCGAATGTCTTGGAAAAGAAAAAGCGCTGCATTATTCACCAACTCAATATTACTCACTCTCTCTTTTTTATCGCCATTTGGACGGTGCACTGTGATAGAACCTTCGATGTATAGTGTACTCTGTGACGGTAAGACGTATAAGTCTTGTTGATTGATGGGAATGCGTATTTCATCGTTTTTGTTAAAACTATTAATGTAGGGCTTATACGAATGGATTTGGTAGCTTTCAATGCTGTTGTCGTAGGCGAAAGAATCCAAGATATTTAAGATATTCATTTTATGACTTTTAAGTATCTGAGAAATTGTTTATTTTCCTTAGTCAGTTTTTTCTTTTTAGCAGGTGGTTTCTGTTGCGGTGGATGTGTTGTACTGAGATCTTTGGTTTCGGGTACCAATGTTTTATTTATGAAATCTATCATTTTCGTCTTAGGTGTAAATATAACTGTAGTTCTTCTTGTCGTAGATTTATAAGGTTGTTATTTGCATCCAAAATCCTTATATTAATCTCGCTAACTGTATTTTGATTTACTGGGAAATATATCAAATTTTTTGGGATTTCTATAATCCTGTACCCTGGCGGTACATTAGGTGCAAATTCGTAAATTATATGGCTAGGCTTCCCATTTATGTACGATCCGCTCACGATATCACATTCTATTCGAACGATGGTTGTTGGTAGAATGTTTACAGGGAAGAGAGACTCATGTAATATATTAGCTTTAAGAGTCTGATTTCCAAAACCCAATATCCTTCCGATTGAACCGGATTTCTCAAAATGAATATCTTTTGAACAAATTATTTTTGTGCTCAAAGTGTTATTGTTACATATCAAATTAAACGTACAGTCTACTAAATTTGTTTTTAAAAAGTCATTTATATCTAATAGCTCGTATGATCCTTCGGGTATTTCAATCATTTCGTTGTCGCCATAATGAAATTTGTTGTTGTAGCATTCTATGTTAGGAATCGAATTAAACGTCGAAAAAAAGATCAGCCCACATTCATATTCACCATCAAGCTGCAGAGCCGGCGAATAAAATGTTGACAAAGCTGGTTTACAACCGGTTATTGATAGCGTGAATGACATCGTAATAATGGTGAGAATAGTTTATGATTTCTTAATATAAATGTTTCAACCAGAATGTTTTTAAAAATTTTATGCATAAATGACCGCAATTATAGGTGTTGTTTTGTTGATAGTTCATATAACTATAATAAACGTTAGTGTTTTTTGTTAAGTACTTGATTAATTCTACAGGTGGTTTTAAACCATAACTATCAAAGTACACGCTGTAATTATTTATCTTAATGTAGGCTACCCAGTGAGTTCCCGGATTTATTGAATTATCTAGATTCAGGATAGCGCACTCGATGTTATTTGATTTGCTTGGTAAAGTGTCTCTCATATAGACACCTCGAAAGTATGGGATGTCCCGAGTATAATATATTAAATCTATATTACTCAGTGCTCGTCTGGGTAACCTTTTAACTAGTTTTTTGAAGAATGTACGCACAATCCCTTACCTGTCTTGTATGGTTTGATGTATAAACCTTTGCCTAAGGAGATCGATTCCATCATTTTATTGTGACGCACGGATTCAGAAAGATTTTTTTGGGCTGACTTGTAATCATTAACTGCTTTTGCTATTCCACCAATACCTCCAGCTAAAGAACCCAATGCTGATAGACCAGCAAAAATAGGAATGAGTGGAAGTATTCCTCCAGTTTTAGGGATGGGAATAATTCTTGGCAGCTTCATATTATTTTTCTTATGAAATATTTTTTTTGCTGCTAAGTATGCAAACTGAATAGCATCTTGAATATTTTTAGGTTTCTTTTTTTTCAGATGCGATTTTAATTTAGCCATAGAAGTTTTGAATGATTTAATTCCAGCACCCGATTTAATTTTTGCTTTCATTACTTTATTCACCAACCATGATGCAACTTTTTCACCTCTGCTAGCATCTTCTGATTTTAATCGTTGCTTTGCCATCTTTCTTAGCTCTAAGTCAGCCTTATGCCGATCTTCTAAACTTGAATACTTTGAATAAGCTATGTCGTGCAGCATACAAGCGCTGTCCAAAGGGTTTATGCCTTTATCGCCTCTTTGCAAACGTTCTTGTAATCGAGTACCTGGACCGCAGTAGTTGTAGCCTGGTAAGTGTAACTCTATTGGTAAATTATTGATTAAAGTATTGAGAAGTCCTTTCCCTTTCATAACTAACGATGTAATGAAAAATAAGTTAACTAATCTGTAGTAATATACTTCAATGCTTTATTATAGCACTTTTATTAATCCAACTATTTTCCTCTTGACCTAAGCCGAGCCATTTAACAAGATATTTGTTTCCCTTTTTTTTAATTACCTTCTCAACTAAATAAATATTGGGACAGCTAGTTTTTTGCAGTTCGTGTTCGTAAAAACAACCTTTTATTGGTATACAATGTTGATCTCGTATGTAATATGTTGTGGGTATAGATTTTATTACTTTTACAACAGTGAATAATTCGGTAGACCAGTTTGGTGTATATCCTTTTTGAAAATCTCCTTTGTGCTTGCTGATACGGACAAAGTCTCCAACACGAAATTTAATTTTCTTTGCAGGTAAGGAAGGTTGTGATTTGTTTATATTACATGCAACGAGTGATTCATTTAACTTGTTTATTTCAGACGGCATATGTTTTGTAGTGCGATGCATAGTATTATTATAGCTCTTAACTATATCACATAAAGGTTCTCCAATCCACTTATAATTTCCAAACAAGCTAAAATGTTTAAACAACTTGCTCTTCAAAGTTCTTATTAATCTTTCTACTATAGACGCTTTTTTTGTTGAATAAGTTGAATAATGATTTATTTTCCATCGGTTCGTAAGCTTCTGAAAAACGTCATTGTGAAATTCGGTACCCTTGTCGGTTTGTAAATTAGCAGGTGATCGGCCTTCTTGTAAAACCTTATCAAACGCTAGAGACACCTCAGTTTTTGTTTTATTCTTTAATGGAGCGATCCATGCGTATTTAGAAAAAGCATCGATGACTACTAAAATAAATTTGAATCCTTTGTTAACCTTCTGATAGTTTTGCATATCAATCAAATCGGCTTGCCATAAATCATCAATCCCTTTTAAAATAACAGAACGACGTGGGAAATTTCTTCTAGCTGCTTTATGGATTTCATTTACAACAGATTGTTTGCTCATGCTGGTTTCGATGAGTCTCTGAGTGCTACTATATGATCTTTAATAATATTACTCGCTTCTACCTTTGAACACTTCTCATCTAACTGTTTCTGTAGCAGTTGTATTTGAGTTTTTATACTTTTAAGTTCATTAATGAAATCTTGTTTTTTACAATATAATTTATTGTTTTTTTCTACATACTCCTTGCTAACAGCTTCATCTGCTGCTACAGCTAACGGTAATCCTCTCAATATACATTGTTTTAAGTCGTAAACTCCTGACTCATTTTTACTTAGCCCTGTGTTTATAGGAACCAAATTTAATGGATCTGACACACGCAGTCTTTTATGAACATGATGTCCAAATTTATCTATATTCATCTTGTAAATAGTGTGAAGGTTAGAGTAGAAATAAAATAAAATATAGATTACATAAGTATTTATTCATTTTATATCACACCACGTTTTTTCAGTTCTGTTAAAACTGATACAATTTCATCATCTAAGCCAGTATTACCGGCATCTTTCGAAGCTATTAATAATTTCAATGTTTCAACTAATTCGTTTGGATCATTCCAAAAAATGTAATCTACTTTGTTATCAACTTTTTTAAGCAATGATAAACCCTTTCCTTTGGAAACATTGGCGGAACATAATAAGGGTTTTACAATTTGTAAATACTTAAATCCTCTGTTGCTATTGATTGGTTGATTGGGATCATATTTACGTCGATGAGCGTTTGTGCTTATTAGTATAAATTTATAATTCCTTTTATCATCTTCAGTGATAATGTTTAGATCAGGATTTTTTTTGTAAAGTAATTCACTGAGTCCATTAGTTTTGACATACGAATGACCTGCTATTTCAAATGCATCATTAGTTATGGAGAGCGGTGCTGATCCTATCATAGGTTTTCCATTTTCCAATCTAATTCCATAAGGTACATCTTTGAATACTTCTGATGATAAAGACCATGACGATAAAGACTTTGCATTTGGTGTTGAAGCACCATCCGAATTTGTTTCAAAAAATATGTCACTCATGTTATTTCTAAGACTTTGATTCAGTTCAGAGTCACTTATGTTATCATCGCTGTTACTAGCATTCGATACCTCTTGGAGTGATTCCCTTGAAGAGCTAATTTCAGAAAATTTTCGTTTCTTCGTAGGTGTAGACTGTCGTGCTAAATGTTCAAGCGAATCAACATCTTCATTACTTAACTGTTCTTGATACGGGGTTCTCGTTAGCTGTTTAAGTGGATCTGTTACTGGTTTGAACATAGTTTCTAATGCCAACTCAGAATCCATTTTAGTATTTTTCATGTTTTGAACCTTCTTTTTAACAGCCTCAGCAGACTTAATTATTTGTTGTTTAATTGATTTTTCATCACACATTTTTTCTTATTTTACAACTACTCGCATATAAAGAAGATAAGAAAGTGGCTTCTGATTTAAAAAAAACGGCATTTATGTATCTCACTCGTCGAAAGTAATAAAGGTGTCGAATTTCATTCTGTAGCATCCGTTATTTCTTTGACAGTCTTTATTAATCACTAAATAGCTAAATGTATCTTTCCAAACTTGTGAACAAAGTTCGCGAAATTGATGCCAAGGCATATCAGTGTTCACATGTTCATCATAAATATGACGTAAGTTAATATCATCCTGTTTGAATATGATGAGTAGATTTGCATTGTCGCGAACCAGTTGTTTTGGGACTTTGCTATAAGTTTGGTTCAAATAAAAACAGTCTATATTTTTATGTCTACCCATGGCAAAGTAATCACGAATGTTATTTTGATTTTCACAGGCAACATCGTCGAAAATAATGACAGAATTTTGAGACGCTAAGCTTGGATTTAAGACTTCTTTGTTATCGCGATATTTATAATAACGTATTCCTGGAACGAGATTCATTACCTTCTCTAAAAATATGTATTTTGGTTGATACAACGTTTTCGAATAAACGTACACGTTACGGAAATGTAAACCATTAGGATGTAAAAGTAACCCAAGGACTAAGTTTGTTTTTCCGCAGTTAGACGGTCCGCAAACTATACAACGGATGGTGTTTGGTAAAAGCTTTCCGTGACGATATGTATTTTTTTCAGATCCTACATCAATATTCTCAAGATTTAGTGATGTAGGTTGTTTAACAAATTTCATTTTTGGAGAAATATGTTACCAGTGATGTCCTCATTACTGAAATGCGATCATCACGATTAAACTTCAGTATTTATCTGTGTTACTAACATCATTTCATTTCCTGCCGCAAGTAAAATTCAGAATCAATCAATATTATTGGGTATTCTGGAACAGATGTAATGAGTTTGAGTGAACGACAAGCCGCGCCAACCGGCGCGGTGCGTCGTGAGCTCAAACGAATGGAAGCTGGTCCAGAATGCCCAATAACATCCTACTGTTGTGTGACTTTATTTTTCGCTCTGAAACGCGACAAATCAAAGATACTTTTATCCGACCTAACGCTGAGCATAATTTGTCCATTACAGCGCTTTAGAGCCTCCTTCATAACGGCAGCAAAATAGACGGCAAAAAGCGTCGGAGCCATAACGCAACCTTGCTTAACGCCGCTCGTAACTGGGAAACGGTCCGTGAAGTTGTTCTCGTGTTGCACAGTAGCCATCATGCCATCATGAAATTCGCGCACTATCTTCACAAACTTCTCGGGACACCCTATTTTCTTTAAAATGATCCAGAGAGCAGCTCTTGGAACTCGGTCAAAGGCTTTCTCTAGATCGACGAAACACATGTAGAGGTCACGGTGTTGTTCCAAGCTTTTTTCTTGGAGCTGTTTGACCACAAAAATTCCATCAACTGTGCCTCTATTTGGACGAAAGCCGTACTGGGTTTCTGGAAGAATTGTCTCTGCCAGTGTGTTCAACCTCATATTCACAATATGTGAAAGGACTTTGCCTGCTACGCAAATCAAAGATATGCCGCGACCTGACAATCTGACATGTCTCCCTTTCCTTTGTATAGCTTACATATCGAGGCATCTTTCCAGTCTTGTGGTACAGCTTCTAAATCCCATGTTTTCAAGACCAATTCAAACAACCTGTTATGTATGTGTGGTCCCCCGTATTTATATATCTCGGAAGGCAGGCTGTCGGAACCGGGAGTTTTGCCATTCTTTAGTCGTCTTATTGCCTGCATGAACTCGTCAAAAGAAGGTGGATCTTGAAGTTCACTTGACAAGGGCAAGTTTTCAAGTGACTCTAGGTAGGCAAGATCGGCACCGTGGCTATTAGGGTTGAGCACTTCTTCGAAGTGTTCCGCCCATCGTGAGAGAACTTCTTGAGGGTCAGTAAGTCGCTTGGTCTTATCACGCGAGAAAACTGGAGCTGTCTGTTTACGTCGAGGACCAAAGACAGTTTTCAACCCTTCAATTTACCAGTTTGGTTGGAGTCTGCAAATCTCTGAAGTTCCTCAGCTTTTAGCTGCCACCAACGATTTTTTAGGGCCGCACTTTACACTTGAGACCTCGCTGAATTTGTCTACGTTGCTGAGTAGGGACTGTCCTATTAGTTATAGCCTGTCTGTGTTCATCAATGAGTTTCCGCAGTTCCGCATCAGAGTCGTCAAACCAGTCGTGATTTTTCTTTTGCGGTTTGCCAATAATCTGCTGAGAACAGTCATGTAGCCTGCTTGAAAATTTGTGCCAATCTTCATCTACTGAAGAGTCTAAAACAGCGCCCCATTCAGACTTGCCAAACTCAATATCAAGGTCTTGCTGTAATTTCTTCGCGTGGATAAGCTTCCCGACAGCTAGTCTCGCAGGAATTTTGTGTTCTGCTCTGCGTGGCGGCTTGTAGCATAACCTCATTTTGGACCTAATAAGACGATGATCAGTCCAACCCTCCGCTCCTCGCATTGCTCTGGTAATTAGTACATCCTTTAGGTCACGTCTGCGTACTATATAACATAGTCCAGCAGATGCCAGTGTTTGGAGCGGGGGTGCATCCAGGAGGTCTTATACTTCTCAGGCAACCGAAAGAATGTATTGGTGATACTGAGATCAAATTCCGCACAGAAAGATAAAAGGTCGGTGCCATTTGTGTTGCATTTCCCAATACCATGTCGTCCCAGTACATCCATCCAGGCAATAAAATCGGTACCAACGCGTGCGTTGAAGTCTCCAAGCAGAGCCACTTTATCGCAATATGGAATTTTGTGCAAAGCTTCCCGCAGATCCTCATAAATCTTCGCCTTATCGTCGTCAGACGCTTGAAGTGTAGGTGCGTATACACTCACCAGATGGAGATACTTTCTCGGGGCGATATGTAAGCGCAGAGTCATGAGCCTGTCGTTTATACCTTTAGGAGGCTCGACTAAAGATTTTGCTAGCTGGTTTTCATAGTTTTCATAGTTTTTATAATAGCAAACTTGCTGCTTTTTCCGAAGAAGGTTTATCACACCAGTAATAAGTGTACCAACCCAAATCTTCGCAAAGCTCACCACTATCCGCCAGATGAGTTTCGCTAATTGCTGCAATATCTATATTGTATCGCGACAATTCTCGAGCTAAAAGGGCAGTCTTTCTCTCAGGGCATAAATTTCTGTCACTGTCTAATAATGTTCTTACATTCCATGTTGCGAAACTAAGAGTTGTAGGTTTATTAATTTTGTTTTTATTCCATTTACGACCGCGATTATTTGGTGCCTAGGTGACCGCGGTTTGCCACCTAGGTAAGGGTTGGGACGAACTATTTTTAGGCCACCTTTTCTAGGCCCCTCCCCGGATTGGGGAAAGCAGAGCGATCCTGAATAGGGCTGCTTTGTCGTCAGAAGAGCTGCCGAAACCCGGACTCCCGTCCCCATCGAGTCCAGGAGCGACCATCACCAACCGACCGCCGTACGTGCAGAGAGCTAACTAGGAGCCGAGCTCACCAGCCGGAACTCCTTCCGCCACCTCCCCATCGCCGTAGGACTTGCGCTTATAGTCGTAGTCCATTTAATTGCCAGGGGTCATCTGCGCGTGAATGATATTAAAGTGGACAAACGGTTGCGCAGTCGCAAGCCCACTCTCTCGCCCTCCACTGCATGCTACTGATGGATTGGGAGCCCAATACGACCAGTAAAGAGTTTTCCCTGAACTCTGTATATGTCACGTATTTCAGAGTTATTTATTTTGCAGTCTATATTTTGAGATAGGCGTAAGACCATATTTATTAAGTCTTCCGGGGTCTCGTTGCTTGTTTTAGGGACGTTTTTTATTTCGATGCTCGTTTTACGGTTTCCCCTTTGTAAATCTTCAATTTTGTCCTCAAGAAGGGTGATTTGTTCTCTATTCTTCTTAGCCTGCCCTTCCAGCCGCTCAATTTTCCTTCTGAACTCCTCATTTTGACTTGTAAGTAAGGCTATTGAATCCCCTATGTTCCGATTCACCTGTTGAATTTCCGCGAGTGTAGGGTTGATTTTTTTAAGCTCAGTTTCCTGTGCCTCCATCAAATATTTTATCATGATTTTTATTTCCTCCTTAAACTCCATAAAATCGGTTCCAAGTTCATCATCCCTCCTCCTTTTAAGTCTTTGTGCGACGTAGTTTGAGGGTATTTTATCAGAGCCGTTAGCGGCTAAATTCGAATCCGCGAGCGACTTATCAATTGTGTGTTGTTCCATGTTACTAGGGTATCAGGACTTAATAACCTCTGTGGTAGGTAATAGTCGTCGTAGTAACCAATCTCCGTTCGAGTCAGGTGGTTGGATGGGGTAGTAATACAAAGCAGCGGGGCGGGGCTAGTTAGAAAAAGCAATGCCGGCGTATGCGTTTGCGCTGGTTGGTAGGATCAAAAACGCTTACAACAAAATGCGGGGCCAATTGGAAGAAGCAATGGCCGTGCATGCGCTCGCGCTGGTTGGCGGGACCAAAAGCAATCACATCAAAGCAGTGGGACAGGGCAGCTACTTAATCAATGGCGTTATACGCGCTTGCGCTGGTTTGTAGGTCGCCCGGCACTTCACACCTTGACAGGGATGCAGATCGACGTTACTTTTTCGTGCGGCGAGTGATTGGCTCAGTAGCACTTGTTGTACCAGGGCAGCAGAGCGGGTGAAAGAATGGGTACACACGTTGCACCACTTGTTAGCTAAGCTCCTGCGTTTTATGCACTCCTATTTTTTTACTTAGATTTAATTTAGATTAAAATGTATTTAATATAGGAAATAAAACTTGTGCGGAATAATGAACACGTTTACACCTGTAGGCGGTCCGGGGGGAAGAGGAATTATGATTAGGCTCTATTAGACTATGCTCGACGTATCGAGCGTTACATGACAATCTTCGAGAATTCGTTGTCTCACAGCAATGATCTTATCGTCAATAAAGGCGGATTTTGGGCGTCCTTCGCGATATTTGTCACTAACGTAATGTTCTAAAGCTGTTGAAAATAACTGCACGAAAAAATTTCCTTAGAACGTTTATTTAAAAAAATAACCCTATATATTATAAAAACGGGTCACGAGGGTGACAGGTGAAATTTACTGTACTTTTACGTGGCAAAGACCTAATAGGCTAATATACAGTACTGACCACTTAACAAACGAATGTTCTAGGGCTACGTTGACATGGATTTGCCAAACATTTGCCTCCTTTGACTAAATCAATAGGTACGTATCGAAGCTGATTCCAAAGACCAGACGTTAATCACGTCACCCGAGAAAGCTGACTGGTCAAAGGCCAAAATACCTACTAACGCAGGTTGGAACATCGAGTCTAACAAGCCTTTGTAAGTTAGACGCTTCAAGTCCTCTGGAGTGGCCTATCCTGTAACTAACCAGCCCCTTCGACCACGACGCAGGTACATAAACGAATTGGGAGTAACTAAACTCTATTTGCCCCATTTGTGTGCTTAGTGTAACCGGGTAATGGTGTCGGATAAATTTTGTATGAGCTGTCGCAGCAGATAAGCGGACGCTCCGTATCCAAAGCGGAGGGCCGGTTTTGTGAAACCTTACAAACTCATCAAAATTTATTAACCCTCAATGTTTGCCCGAATGCGGTGCCTCCCGCAAACACTGCCAGCGGCCATATTGCGCGCCCGACACACCTAGCACTGGAAAAGTAATGCCGCCTTCCGCTTTACACCATTATCACACGCAACGCAAATAAAGGCTCGCTTTCACAATGAGAGGTTCGCATAGGATGGATGGGTTAGCTTCGGTTATCGTTAATCTCCCTGTTGCTTCATATCTTGGATACTACGTGGCAATACAGTCTTCATTCCACTCATTTACAATGAAAAAACACAAGTTAGCTTTTCCTTCTAACCTTAACAACTAGCCCCATATACACTAGACACGAACTTATCACGAAACCTTCTATATGAATGAGCCTTAAATGTCCATTACGAAATTATGTTTGCATGTCTCCGAGTTAAACAGAAAGCAAATACCGTTTTCCTTTTAAATTATCCAATTAATTACATTCGTAACAGCATAAGTTAAACAGAAATTCAGAGCAATCAACTCAACCTAATGTCTTTTGACTGTCTTTACGAAGCGGGATGTTAAATTCAACGTTTTTATGCCGTAACGTGTTTCTTTCTAGAGTTCCGTTATTTTGGACCCGAAGGGTAATATAAAATATGTTTTATTTTGACTCTATCCTAAGCAACAAAGTATAACATACAATAACTTATTTGATCTTTTGCCGGTAGAGTCCAGAAACCAGATTTAAATAAGTAAATCCATAATCAGGTAGGTTAACAATTTGTAGTGCTTAGGACAGGAATGAAAGAACAATGAAACAAATTAAATGTATCTCCATTTAATTTGTTTTATTGTTGGATGCCCTTCCGATTTTTTGGAAAGAAATTTGATCTTTTCATATTTAAGTATAAGTATTTTACAATAAGTATTTATTATAAAAACTATTAGTACTATTATTATGAAATTCTTTAATTTCATTAGAATCATGTTTCCTTACCAAGGCGAACTTAATGCTAAATGGTAATAGTCGGCGCAGTCTGGTTTACAATAAATTAGCATTGATTTACATAGCACTTGTGTTACTACTGAAATAATTACGCACGAGCATTTTCTGTTGCAACATACATAATACTTTGGTTGGTTGGAAGAGATTTCTATTGAAATAATCTCGCCATGTAAACTTTTTATTTTGTATTGTGTTTTCTGTAAGTTTTTATGTGTGCAATAAAGTATAAAGTAAAACCTACATTATGTGGTAGGTCATTTATGCCTTCAATTCAAATTCAAATAATTTTATTTCAACGTAAAGAATTCACATTCTGTTTGCTGAATGTCAATGTACAATTTCGAATGTCAATGCACTTCAATACGTGAGTCCGACTAGCACTTGGCTAGTTTTGTTTTCTATTTCACCGTTATTGATTTACTGGTTGCAACCGACCTGCAGTGTTTTTCATCAAACCCGGCTTATGTAACACGTTCAAATCTGTTTCGGCTTACAAATAAATTTAAATATACAAAGGAGATGGATACACTTTCATACATTCTTGGCCCTGGGTGTAAATAGGTGAAAGATATGTCAATTTAGAGCTTATATATTAGCAAACCATCTCGGAAAATTCTGCGGATTTTGGCAATCTGAGAGCAGAGTTATGAGAGATTTAGTAAAAGTGAGGCTATGCAACAAGCTGACAATGAAACTTATACTAAACTTATCCGTGTCCGTACAAGTTAAGCAAGATAGTAAGTCTGTAGAAAGAAAGCACTGGTCGGAGAATTATAATAACAAAAACAACAGGAAACACACTCAAAACGCACTAAACGATACGAGAAGACGAGTGATCATAGATTGAGTTAGGGAACTGTCACGCCTGTCACTGTTAGCACAGACCAAGGATGTTTTTCTTGGCACAGACACAGATTAAAAATACAGTTGACAAACACGGGTAATAACACGGATGTATCCGTGGGTAATAAATCGTTCCTGGCACGGATAGCCAGAGGTCGCGGGTTCGAATCCCGGCATGGGAGGAATTTTTAGCCTCTAAAAATAGGTTTTTAAAATTATACTTAGCACGGGTTAGTGCATTAAAAATAAAAATAGTATAATAAATCGTTCCGTAAACGAGAATCAATTTAAAGATTTATTTTCATCAAGTTAATATTTGGATTTTTTTAAACTGTTGACATTAAGTATATTATAATGTATTTATTTAATTTGATTGAATCAATCATCTGGTGCAGGTGTTTTTTATTAAATGCATGCAGACTAATCGATTAAAGTTATCGGTATCCTTACACTATTTTTATTTTTAATGCACTAACCCGTGCTAAGGAACAAATTTAAAAACCTATTTAGAGGCTAAAAATTTCACCCATGCCGGGATTCGAACCCGCAACCTCTGGCTATCTGTACCAGCGCTCTACCAATTGAGCCAATGGGCGACTCACGGCATCAGTGAAATTTCGAACCTCTTTACAATATTCTCTGTATTACGTACAGGCAGCGACATCTGACTTAAGCAAATTGCATTACTTACAGCCCCGACTACCTACTTTGCAGTTAGGTTTAACATCGGAACGATATCACTGTACCCACATGATAGGTTTTTAAATTTGTTCCTTAGCACGGGTTAGTGCATTAAAAATAAAAATAGTGTAATCATGTGGGTACAGTGATATCGTTCCGATGTTAAACCTAACTGCAAAGTAGGTAGTCGGGGCTGTAAGTAATGCAATTTGCTTAAGTCAGATGTCGCTGCCTGTACGTAATACAGAGAATATTGTAAAGAGGTTCGAAATTTCACTGATGCCGTGAGTCGCCCATTGGCTCAATTGGTAGAGCGCTGGTACGGATAGCCAGAGGTTGCGGGTTCGAATCCCGGCATGGGTGAAATAATTTTAGCCTCTAAATAGGTTTTTAATCGCTATCCTATTTTATTAGGGACATAAACATATTTTTAAGATTTCTCGTCTTCCAGATTGTGAATTAAGCTCTTTTTTTAATTTCAAATAGAAAAATACAACGCTTTTTTTAAACCATATCTCAACTATTTACAATCGGGCCCAGAAATCCCTGTCTCCTTTGCTGTTGACAAAGAATATGGAGGGATTGGGACTAAGGCGCTGGGAGCGCCACCAATAAAATAAAATCATAACTTGTTTTCAATAACGACTTTTTTTTAAGTTAACCTTAGGATCAACCTATGAATTAAATCGATATCCGCTAAAAAATCCGTTTTTCACAAAACTGATTTTAAGTAAAAAAATGATAAAAATAAAAAAAGCTTTATTACCAATAAAAACATTACAGCAGCAGAACAGTACAAGAATACACAAAACATTAAAAGCTTTAGAATTATTTGTAGATGTACATGACTTCAAATGGTTAGAAATCATAAACTAGAATACTTAATATGAACTACATATTATTATTACGTTTTGTGGTAAAAGGTGAGATGCTCAGCATGTGTCAACAAAAGCTTCTTACAGCTTAAGTGACACTGGTTTTCAGCACTCGCCTGACTTACATTAGTTAAAGAAATAGAAGTGTCTGTGTGTGTATGTGAGTAAGAAAACACTCTCACTCACATACGTGTGTGAGTGTGTGACGGAGGGTGAGTCTGTGTGTGTGTTTGTAGCAGCAGCATATTTATCTAGCACTTAATTTCCTTACAATTTCCAAACATCATTTATTTGATTAAGGATCTTGCTTTTCTTGTTGACTATTTAAAAGTATTTGTCTATAGTTGATTTTAAATGTTGATTCTATCCTTGTTTGTTGTAGAGGCGGTGGTACGTCGTTCCATATTTTCGATGCAGCAAAGCTAAAACTACCTCGATAACCAGCTGTCCTGTGTGAATTGATGCACATTTTGTTTTGTGTTTTAGCACGGGTGAATCTGGAATGTTGATCTTTTGCCCAATAGAATTTGTTGTATAGATATTTTGGCCTTTTAGTTATAACAATTTTACGAACCATGCAGGCTAAGTGAAGTCCCTTCTACATTTCATTTTGAGAGTAATTCTGACCGCTTAGGGATATTGAAGCAAAATCGCATACATGCATTCTGTACTCTTTGTACGGATTTGGAGGTTTATTCCGAAAGTCTAGAGCCATAAACCGTATCACAGTAATTGAATAGTGACAATACCAGTGACTCTACAAAAATAAGTCTTAGCTTTTCGGACAGACAATTCCTGATTCCATAAAGCACATTCAGTCTATAGTAAGCAGCACGAATTTTGTTGTTAATGTGTTCCTGGTATCGTAGATCGCTGTCTATCATTAACCCTAAATTTCTAACCACTTCCACGCTCTCTATTTGTTCTTCACTTACAATAATTTTGGGATGATATTCCAAAATCTTTTTTCGCTGAGCCTTGGATCCTAACAGCATTAAAGTAGACTTTTTTAGGGTTCAGAACTAAATTATTTTTTCGCGACCAGTCAGCTATTATATTCAAATCTTCATTTATAAATTGTATGGCTTGCACAGTGTCTTTTGGATCAAAAGAAAGGTGAAGTACTAGATTCTTGAACCATTTTTTTGTCAGGTTCTGAAACCAGCTGCTATATTGTAGTTTTTACTAACGATATAAACGTGAACAATCTGCACAAAGACGAACTTAGTTCTAACATTGCAGTTGAGTGAAGCGTGAGTGGGCTTTGATCTGCAGATTTATAGCCAATGTAATAAAGCCAAGCTTACCAGCTGCATTATGCAATAGCTAAGCTTAAAGGCATGTTCACACTATACTTGAACTCATACTCTTGCAGGAAAACAATATCCCTCCAGCCATATAATGTGAGTGAAGAATATGCCACTGTACTCTGTATTAATCATTATACTCATTACGAAGATGGAAAAACCAATGTAACCCATGCAGGACATCGTATTAGAGAGCGACAAGTAATAAACGTAAACTTGTCAATTATATTCGCCCTCACGATCGGCGAAAATCGCAGACAATACAGAGGTTGCAAAAAAAATTATATTTTGATCTTATTAATAATAATAATAATAATAAATAATAAATATTCCTGGACATTTTACACAGATCTCGCTAGCCCTATACTAAGTACAACTAAATGACTTGTGTTATAGGTGCTAACTCGATGATATATTTAATACAATAAATACATAGATAACGCCCAAGACCCGTGACAAACTAGAAAAGTTTGATTCCTAGTCTGACCCGGTCGGGGATCGAACCCGAGACCTTCGGTTGCACAGTCAGCGTGCCAAACCGCTGCGCCACCGAGGTCGATTGGAGAGGCCATAATCTTGACAAAGATTTTTCACTACACTAAGTGTTTCATAATTTACCTGTCTGTCATACACACATAAACGTACTGATAGATGTCTTAGATGACTAAAGAAATTAAAATAAACCGAAATACCTACGTGCGGTAGATGGGCACGTCAAGGGGACGGGCTTAGTTACTTTTCATTTTTTAAAAGCAGCTTAACTTATTATGTACCTAATATTAATAAGTTATGATTGGAACTGGCAGTTATTCTTAAAAACAAAAAAAATGTTTTAAGAATTTAGCTAAGTCATCCTTATTATAAGAAAGTGCATATATTATGTAAAAAAGACTATGTAAAATATCTGGAAAACTATTGTAAGCAAGACTGCTCTCACAGTCAAACCAAGTAATTGGTTTTGTGGGGCGCGTTATTTATAACATGTTTGTGCACGTACGTACGTACATACATACATACATACATACATACATACATACATACATACATACATACATACATACATACATACATACATACATACATACATACATACATACATACATACATACATACATACATACATACATACATACATACATACATACATACATACATACATACATACATACATACATACATACATTCATACATACATACATACATACATACATACATACATACATACATACATACATACATACATACATACATACATACATACATACATACATAGACCAGTTGGGCCGTTGTACGTAGCAAGCGCTGATGAACGTGAAACGAACACTTCAGACACGGGTTTCCTCACGATATTTTCCTTTACCGTTAACGAGTGTTACCGCTACTATAAATATAACTGACAAAATGAAATCATGGGTACATTCCGAGATCAAACCTACAGCCTCCCGATTGAAATGGCGGCGTTCTACCGCTCCGCTACCACCCCTCTAGGAACGAGCTTTATTGCACTTGTATAATGGTCTCTAACTTCATAAGTGCTTAAGGAATATTTTGTAATGAACCGAATTGACCGGACCGTGGTAACGTGAATCATCCTCTATAGTTGCTTGACTCTATTGCGCTACGCCCAATTTCAGGCGACGAGTGCGCTTATTAATTTACAGCGTTGCACAAGAATTTATAATGCACGAGGTTTGTAAGCACGTTTCCACGACTCCTTGGGGACACTGTGGGGCTAAAAACCTACAGAGGTGAAGGACTCATCGCGTTAGCCTAGCGTTTTAATGGCACTAATTCCCTAGGTAGGACAGAGAGGATACCCATTTTTGTATAGCTTGTACTCATTCAAACAGGTGTATGCCCGTGATGTAAGTCTACCAGAAATATTAATATAAATTTGTTAGTTAAGGGTCACAAACGAGCGGTTCCGTGTTTCGTAAGGCACGTTAAGCAGTTGGTGCCGGCTGCCGTCGATAGATGGCAGTCGTTAAGCCAAGTCAGACGCCTTAGGGCGGCTTGAAAACTTCTGTCAGGAAGACCAGCCACTAGTCTTGCTCCACCAATCCAGACTTGGCCCCCGTTGTGGAGTATGGCCTATACCTTCAGTAGGGAGTGCCCCTCGGTGGGGACATAATGGATCGATGATTAAGGGTCACAAATTAATAAAAGAAAAATTAAGATATGTACTATAAAATTCTAAATATGACTACATACCTATAACTAAATATGAAAACCTGCGCCCAGCCGTACCCAGTATACTGGCTGCGTTGCCTCGTTGCATGGCGAGACTTATCCTGTGCCCGATGATATTCTTAATTATCTAAATTGAAATTGATTGCAAATTATCAAGTAAAGTCGTAAAGTGCCCTAAATTGTTCATTATATTTCGAGGCTCCATCAAGTTCATTAGCGCTACCAATGGAAAAAATGACTTTTTCACAAATTGTGTTTTTGCACAATTTTTCACAAATTGTGCAAAAAATGACTTACAAAGCCCTCAAACGTGCAAATCATAAATCTCGTATCTTAATCAGTAAATTAAATTTTTTACGACCCCTGACCGAGAATCTAAGCTAGGACTATATTTTGTCCGTTACCGCATTTCCGATAAATACGGTCGTTTTTAGCACTACTTATAACGGATCCTTGATTTTAGTTTCTCAATCGAGGGTCCTATAAATCACACTTTAACTGAGTGAAAGTTTTCTAAGTGATCTGTAGAAAAAGTTAGTTACGTTGTTTTCTTCATTGGTGGAGTCGCAAACATTTTTTTAATGGAATCAATTACATTTCAGCAATTTGTAATTTTTATACCGAAATGGAATATCTAAAGAATATCAAAAGCAACGAGATCATTACGACACTCCTTGCCCAGTCCTACTGGTTCTCTGTCTTCATGTAACGTACAGTCATACTACCTATTCCCCGAGGACCATCCTTCTATCTACTTAAGAAACCTTTTAGCTTGCAAACACGAAAATGCTGTCCTACACATAATGCTGTCACGGCATCATCTTTCAACAGCGTTTACGCAGATGTTTTTTGACACTACCTGACTTGGGATCCGGGCAAATATCCCGAAAACGTACATTTGTCTTATGTACAAATAGGCTGTCAAAATTGACTTGGCACAATTAGACACTTTAGTTAGGAAAGTGATCAAAGGAAAACTTTGTTGTTTACGCGGGGCAGCATTAGCTGGATGTCATTCCGGAGACGATTAATCACCAGCTTTTGTTCCCCGAGATGCAAACAGCTCATAAATACTTCGTTAGGGACCCTGCGCGCAAACTTTGAGCTACTATGTCAAATTACCGGCCATCGCTATAAATCTCAAAGAATAACACTTCATTGAAGAAAAATCTCGCTCGGTATACACGTAACTTGATAATTTCATCGTCTTTGACGAGAGTATAATTTATTTATCTCCAATTTACACTCACTCGTAGGGCTCTCGCCCCTCGAGACTAAATTGAGTTATTTATTTAAGGATAATTTAATTCTTGCGAACATTTCCGTACGTGTTTGTACTGCTAAAGCAAAAATTCTTGCGTAAGTACTGTGTTTATTTGAAAACCAAGCCTTTTATGTAAATGTTCAAAAGTACGTGCCTGCAGACCCTAACTAATGAATGTTGATGAAACGAAAGATATTTTCAGAATTGTGGCATGTCGCAAGTCCTACCTACACCTCCGGAATATAGGCATGAGTTTATGTATGTATGTGTTTAAACGTCACGTAGACATTTCAAATTAATACAGATGACGTTCATTTTAACATCCCGTACCACAGAGGAAAAACTCATACCTAGGTAATTATGCGTGGGAAACTGTTAACAATAAGGGATGTTCCTTGCGACCCCGGGCACATTTATCTTACAAGAGGTGACCGTGCTAGCCGAGGATAAAGCATTGCCATTAGATCGTGACATCCCACGCTCCTCACTTGCCTTCACAAAAACTTCGCCGCCTCATGCATTGTTCTGGAGATGAGATAACGTGAGCCATTTTGCAGCGTATTATAGCTGTATGCTTGTATCATAGCTGTATGCTCGTATTATAGCTGTAGACTATAGTATTTTGTTAGTCTTCGCATGACGCTGCGTCCATTTCAATTTATCGCATGTTTTGATGTGATTCCCACAGCGTCAAGCGAGCTCAATTGATATCACCGCGCATAGCGCATGAGTGCGCTCATGCCTATTCATGTTGGACTTTGTTACGGCAAGCGTCATTGCAGGGATTTTGCAACCCGAGTCTGTGAAAGGACTCTTTGTAGGTAAACGCATGCAGAGAGTGTTTTTATGCATTCGGCGAGCGAGGTAGCGGGGGCGATTGATTCCATGCTGACTCAATAATTCAGCGGGATGGCCGGCCTCGACGTGCCGCGGTAGCTCTGTGGTGAGTTGGTGACACAATCTCGATATCCCTCGCCCGCACTTCTAGTGGGTGTTTTATAGGAAAATACATACATATAAATGACGTTTTATAGAAAAATTGGAAATTACTCATGTTGACGAAAGTAATAGTGGACACAAAAACAGACTAAAAAAACTTTGGCGCCGACAGTATAAAATGGGTTACGATTCACAATATTCAAGGTTAATCAGAATTAGGCGCAAAAATTTGAATTTATTATTTTCGTTTAAATCAATACTTCGTTTTAAAAACATATTTAGAGGTTAAAAATTCCACCCATGCCGGGATTCGAACCCGCGACCTCTGGCTATCCGTGCCAGCGCTCTTTCCAACTGAGCTAATGGGTCACTCACCTGCATGAGTGAAATTTCGAACCTCTTTACACTATTCTCTGTATTACGTACAATACTTCGTGTAAATACTTGTACATTTTTCTATTTAACATTTGGTTCTGTATATGCGTAGTGAACGATTTGTAGGCAATTGAAGTAATATGACGTGTCCAAAACTCAAAGTGTGCACTTATTGCGACAGCGACGCTTATCGCCAAACTTGTTAACAACTCAATAAAAAATAGCTCCATAAAAAACAAAACACCAATAAGAAAAAATTGCTTAAATAAAACAAAGAAACACGTAAACAACAAAGTTTCGGGTGGCTTATTTAACTCGCATCAATCATAGGATGTTTTATGCGGTACTGTGTCTATCGCTGGCGAGCTATGCGAGTAGCACGCGCTCGGATGAGGGGAGTATCGAGAGCGACTTGATCAAATCGCTAACTAACGATGCAAATCTGGATCTGCCAGTGGACGAGGAATATGAGGATCTGAGAGCGGAGCTGCTTGCGTACCACACTGCACTGGCTTCCCTCGTCGACTCTGTGAATAATGACACTTCCGTAAAAGGCGAAGCCCGCAGTAAGATTTTGTCACTCCATCAAATATGCCTATCAATGGATCAGTCCGTATTTGTCCACTTCTGGACATCGGCCTCTCCAACGCCCTTGTTTCTGTCCTCGGCCAACAATCCAGCCGCTGCTGCCAGGAATCTGCCTCAGACCGTTCGGTCCATCGTGCGACGCTGCCTTTGCCAGATATATCTGATATATTATAGAGTTTTATGGCCCATTTTTTCTCCGGAATTATCTAGATTTTGAAATGGACAGCTAGTTTGACTTGTAATGTTCATTAAGCCGCAGTTTTTGCGCTACTTTGAATAAAATCTTTTCATTCCATTACATATCAAATATTGTTGTTGGCGTTGTTTGGCCTGAACCAAAGCCAATATGTTGGATTCATAATGGTTTTACGCTTGCAAATAATAAATGGCATAGGATTAATGATATGGCGTGGCCCGCAAACGAAAGATGACATTTTGGGACCAACGTATTTTTCAAATAAGCTCTCATCTTATAAATTATTATCAATATTGCTCGGGCTGAAGAGTGAAATTAAAAAAAACGAACTGTTGTCGTCTACTAGACGATTTCCGAATTAGTCTCGTATAATACAGGTTCTTGGTATGAAGTGAAAACTCTCTTGAACGTTAGTTCTTGGGTCTATCAGGCCTTCCTGTCATATCTACTAAGAGACAGTCAAACGAAAAATATTCTTTGTCAAACATAAACGAACTTTTCAGGAAACATACGGTCAAAGTCTTGTTGGGAGCAGGGAGGCATCTGCGTACGCCATCACTTGTGCGAGGGCCATCGCTACGTGCACCAGGTACCCGGCTGTAAGGACCAGAGAAACGTCTGCTGCTTCGCCTGGAACAACTACAGGGTCCGAGATCAACACGGTTTCGCAGGACCTGGCTATCCCTGGGGCACGGAAAAAGAAGCATTTCAAGGCCAGGGAGTGGTTTTCAAAACAGACAAGTTGAATCAAAAGAAAAAGAAGCCCAAAAAGCCTAAACTTGATCAAATGTCAGCTGAGGACTCCGGTTTCGACATGAATAGTTTTATTAGTTTAAGGCAACCAGTAAAAAATCTCGCTGTTATTGATATTGAATAAAATTGGTCCGTATTTATAATTCGAAAGAATAATGTATTTTGATAAGTTAAGCTTCTAACATGATCAGGAGTACAACTGAATAGATATTATGTTTTTTTTATTAAGAGTTTTAATTAATCGTCGGTTGATTGTCACGCACAATATCAAACGTTCAGTACCTACATTGCCAGTTATAAATAATCAGTGAGACCATTTCCGTGTTGTTTGACTAAATATGAACATTTTCATCAGAAACACGGTTTTTCTTGCGGTACTGACTGCCTTTTATACACCATGTAATGGTTTCGGTGAAACATTTTTCGAAACCTACATTAGGTTTAATCCTACAAAATATGGAAAACCTTTATTTGGTAGGTGAGTCTTGTTTCAGATGTCTATATTTTCTAGCAATTATTACCACGTGGTTTTAGATTTCTGTACCTTTAGGTATCTAAAACCACGTGGTTATTTTACTAGCAATTGTGCCTACCTGTCGTTTTATTGAAAAGGCCAACTAAACTTCAAAGTTATCTCTAAAGATCGTTTAATAGCAAAGTTGCCTGTATCTATGTGGAGGTCACCCTTCTGCTAATCCTAATTACACCGACACTATGATACGTCATTGAAGGCATCCGAAAATGATATCGTATTCTTAAGAGCCGCGCTGCTTATTTCAGGAACGCCTATTTCCACGTGTTGGGCCCGGAAAGGTATATGCATACGTGCGAAATACTGCGCGGGATTTGATTTCGACGCCACCGTACCTGGTTGCAGTACCCATGACAAGGTATGCTGCCGCATCCACAGGGAGCTACCACCCACGGTGGGCCCATTAAGGAGCTTCGGGCACAATGCTCCGTTCAACCTGGATGACCTCGAGGACGAGCTATTCCAGGAAGTTGCGCTGAAAAACAATTATCTGCTGCATTCTCGCTTGGACCAAGACCCCGAAGAATAGAGCAAATAAAGTTTCTTGTTCTTAAAATGTCTCTAAATTTAAAAAAATAGACGAAAGTGAATGACGAAAAGAATTTGTCAGTTTACTTTCCTCGCAAATAGGTTGCTCGAAGGTTCACAGATAACTCATGAAATCTAATCTCATCTATACAACCAACGGTTTATATTTAGCAAATTTCAGTCATAAAGGCACGCGGAGTTTTACCAAGCGGAGGAGAAGCGCTCGTGGACTAGTGGAACCGAGAGATTGGAATTAATCACTTGGGTTATGATAGGTGACCATTCCGTGACTACCGCTAGAGGCGTTTTTTCCGAGTGCTTCCGTGCTTCGCAAAGCACGCTAATCCGTTTGTGCCGGCTGTCATGTAATGGCAGTTGTTAAGCCATATCAGAGGCTTTATGGGCGGCTTGATAACTTCTCACAGTACGAGTAGGACCCGTCTGTCTTACTCCACCCCTCGGTCTTGGCTCCCGTGGAGGAGAATGGCCTAACCTTCCTGTGATGCAGGAAGAGACCCGTGCCCCAGCAGTGGGACATACAAGGGATTGGATACTATGCATCTCCAGTACCTCATGATGACTTTCTCTATTCTCGATGTAATAACGAATGTCTATACCTATCAATATGGAGAATTGGTGTGCCCTAGGATGGTGATTTGATGCAAACAAAAATTGGTAAATTAACATCAACACACATTCATAAAAATCTAAGAGAGAGAAGGTATAAACCCGATTAAACCCAAGTAGCACACAATTTGGGTGCTAAGAAAACTGTTTAATAAACCATATCAACTGCTGAGCAAACTTGATAATCTAACTCTGTCACCTAGGTAAGGACTAGGGATTTTCATCACAGGATGCACCTTCTCCGACAAATAAAAAGTATCATTGTTGAAAGTAAGTATTTATACCTACGAAGGCTCTGCTTACATTTAATTTGGTGTATTATAAACACACCGTGTTTTAATATTATTTTGTATTTTCAGATTGTTTCCCAATGTCGTTAACATTGATTGACTGCACAGCGATTTAATTTCACGGATCTTGATTTATCGGCAAGCAAGGGAAGCGTGACATTTCAATTTAAGCAGAGTCAATAACCGCTTTTAAACAATTATTATGAAGGTTTTTTAATTTAAAGTTATTAATCCGTTACACTTAAGGAGTGATGTAGTTTGAATTGTAACGTTCATTAAGCCGCAGTTTCTGTGCTACTTTGAATAAAACCTTTTCATTTCACTTCATTTTATAAATTCTAATACGGAGTATATAAAGTGGTACGGCATCTGGAAATCACGAATGGCGGAAGAAGGTAGTCATGGTGATGACTGAAAACGAGTCTTTCAGATATTTAGAAATTGGCTGAATATCAATAGACAAGTTGGCATAAGACTGGATTATACTATATTTATTTTTAATGCGCTAACCCGTGCTAAGGACAATTTTAAAAACCTATTTAGAGGCTATAAATTCCACCCATGCCGGGATTCGAACCCGCGTCCTCTGGCTATCCGTGCCACCAACTGAGCTAATGGGCGACTCACCGGCATAAGACTGGAGCTCAAGAAAAGCCTGAATATTGAATTCGCATGAAATAAGTCATTCTAACTTTCAAACTTATTTACGACCAGATTGAATTTCTTATACCTATCAATAAGAGTTTTGAACAGATGTAAAATATTGATACTTGCGAGATAATGAGAAACAACGTCATGAAGAGTGCTGAAAACCTGAAAAATAACAGAAATAAAGACAAAATAGAAATTTTAGTTTAGAACTTGCAAAGTATACCTATGTGCAATAGTATTTTTAGTTTCGTAATAAATAATTGCGACTGGGCCGATCAGGCAAATCAAATATGGGAAAATATGACACCTGTCAGTAGTAGGGATTCGACAGTTCTGGCGCACCGAGGTCCCGGGACCTCGATGCGCCAGAACTCTCGAATCCCTACTACTCCTGTCGGTCTCCAACTAGAATGCCTTATGATAATTATGGATACCAAGCAACATGTATGGAGATTTTTGTTCATTTTTCTCTATTATATTTTAGAGATTGCTTGACATAGAAGTTAAATATGTATGGAGAGAGGCAAGATAATCTTTTATTCACCGTAGCATTATTTTTTTGTGCTACGGCGATTAAAAGTTCTTTTATTAACAAGCTGCAGATCTGGAAGTAACCCTGCAGATCAGAAAGTAGCCAGCGGGTCATTACAGAAAGAAAACTATCAGCACCATCCACCACTATATCCTACAAACTACCGTCTCTGTCGGAAACTGGAGTCGCGTAGCTGGAACATTGCATGAGAACGGCCCTTCAGGCGCTGAATTTCCGTGAAACGACAGAAGTTGGTCTCATCACCAGCAGAGTCTGCTTAACAAACAGAAAAATTAGGCCGACCACATTGGAAAGTCAGTCCTCTAGCCCGAGGAACGCGACCACTATCTCGAGATAAAGATATAAAATATTTATTAAGCAACATACTTCGGTATAGGTGTAAAGTTATGGTAATTTACAGGTTGACTAATTTTCTATCTTATTAGAAACCCTACTATGTAGATCCTGTATTACGGTTTCTAACGCCCCCTTTCGGTTAAAGTTAAGTTTATTTTAAATTTAGGGAAATAAAGCAAATTTAGATAAAGCTACAATTTCTTTCCTTTTTACCTTAACGATAACCTGCCCCTATACTACGCGCACCAAATACTGAGCGATCCCAATCGTGTATTTGTCAAATAGAATTTAGAAGATATATTTACTATGTCGCCCGCTATGGGTTCGATACAGCGGCCGTGCTTTAGAGGTTGTTCAAGCACCGTAATAGCTATCTAAAAAACTAAAATCCTTCACATCTAGTCACCACTGTATGCTTCTTGTAGACGATTTTTAAAGGGTGGTGACCCTTTTCCTCTGTAACCAAGATTAAAACTTCTGTTTCGTTTACATATCATTATTTCCGCTCGGGATATATGACCTGCATGTAGTAAGTATTAAGCACTCAATTCGCGACACTAAAACAGCTATATAAGGCACTCTTTCTTGCTACTTAGAGTGGAAGTTCGTTCAATATACCTAACGCTGAGTCGATCTACTGGCAATTTAGGCGCTGTTATTCTGATATTTCCACTGAGCGATCCGGGTGTCAGTTGGCATGCGACTACGGACGCGCACGCGATCACGTAGCGAATTTACGACTTTAAAAATCGAGATGGATATTTAAAGCTCCCTGCAGCCTTTCAAACCCGGTCTCTGGCGACTGGCGTTAATGGCAGCCGATTCTTTTCGGGACAAGTGCCTCGGAGTGGATCGGCTAATAATTCTGACTGTATGATAATGGGGGTGATCTTGGTTGGTTTTGATTTTCTTTAAAACCGATTCAGATATTTAAATGGGTATATATATTTAATATCTTGTATTCATGAAGTCGCAGTTGCGCTATTTTGAACAAAAACATTTAAATTTTGACGTTAGTGCAATACTGGATTTTAACCGTTTTAGGTGATTACACTATTTTTATTTTTAATGCACTAACCCGTGCTAAGGAACAAATTTAAAAACCTATTTAGAGGCTAAAAATTTCACCCATGCCGGGATTCGAACCCGATAGCCAGAGGTTGCGGGTTCGAATCCCGGCATGGGTGAAATTTTTAGCCTCTAAATACGTTTTAGGTGATGTAAAATCAAGGAATTAAAATTACTAAAAAAGCATATTTTTTTCACTATCCGCTATGAACAATCCTGTTGACGACGGAGACTTTTCAAAAGTATAAGTAATTAAAATCTCCAACACGAGACACTACATTATCTGAGCGAAGAGTTTCGGGCAAGGACGCTCTTGATATCAGTCCTGCTGTTAAATTGCTAATTAATCACTCATGCATTGAGTATATCAGAAAATTAAACCACCGAGATAAAGTGTAATTTCACATTCAATGAACTGCAAATTATGATTTCGTTTATCAGAACGACGGTAAGGAGGGGCTCATCGACCAACACCCTCCGAATTTTTCTACTTCTACGGCTGAAGTGAGCACGGTTGCTTGCGGCCGAGTGGTTGGCAAATGACACCGACAGACGTTCTTAATGACGTCTATCTACGCATTCAAAAGACACGAATAAAGGCGACTTTTACACCCCCACTTGGTGACCTAAACATCCAAGAAGAAAATGGGCTTCGCGCGAAAATAAAGAGAAAGTTCACAGACTGTTGAATCCACTTATTACGCATATTAAGTACGAAAATTCAGACGAGTGGCCCGATAAAGCTATGCCCGCATTAATAAGCCGAGGTGCTATTCAATCCTCGAATGTACGAATAATATTAATTCGAAGTAGACGACACAGTGGATTTGATTAGTAATCCTCATTAATTAAATGAAATTAGTGGAATCAAAGGTCATCGCGACTGAAAGTAATCAGTGGACGTTCAAGTTCAAAAAAACTTTCTTTCAACTCTGGTAAAGTCACCAGTCCGGTGAGGTGTAATGAAGGTGCCTTTTAGACGTAAATCGTCTCGGACCCTTCTCCTTTGCACCTCCGAGCATAATGCGGCTAGTTATTCATTCTTTCACTTTGGCTACGGTTTGTTTAAATCAATGAAACATTAAGTTTTGTTACTATTTCTTTTTGCTTTACTTTTTTGTCTGTGGTCATAGGACATGACAGCTGTCAAAATGAATTCAAATAAAACCTTCAAAAGGCTTAAAATATGGCGTCACAACTAGCTCGAAATGCCTTATATGTACGAATGTTTCATTAAACATTCGTAAACATTTGTAAACATTCGTAAATATTCGTAAGATAACCCAACGAATGTTTCATTAAACATTTGTAAGATAACCCAAATGATGTTTTGGGTTATCTTACGAATAAAATGATGATATCAAGGCAGGTTCACAAGTTAACGAGTAATAGACGACCAACTTGTAAAAAAATTTCGACGAAATCGATGGAAAATTACGATGATAAAGTTGTTAGTTTTGTAAAGAAGATAAAGCCGTTCTACAGAACCCCACACTGCGTGTGGCCCAACAGCAATTGGCCGGGCTTTTATAGATGAGCAACAAAGTGTTCTCTATGTATCTGTCACCGGAAAATAACAAGATCAGCCAGTTTATAAATTTCCTAGCAAAATTATAAACTTTCGTAGGATTGTAAACGAGAGATATATTGTATTATCTTACGCCCACATTTTCGCAAATTGATAAACTTACCAAATTCAAGCGTAAAATAATAAGTAAGCCTTAACGAAACGCTACCTGCGCTCTGATTGGTTCAATAAGTCACGTGTTCCTGCCCCATCTAGAAATATCGTTGATGAAGTGAAATTTACCACAGAGCTACGAAAGTTTTATAGCGGTCATGACCAAAATAGTAAGAAATCGATTAAAAAAAACGAAAATTAAAAAAAGTCGTTAAAATGATGATTAATTAAATATATATTCTATATTTAATTAATATAGCTAACTAAAGCTTTGGGACGTGGCAATGTTGCAAACCGAAATTAGGTTCGAAGTTTCAGGATGAAGCGAGCGGAGCGAAGCTCCATCCTAGAACTTCGGGTGTTAGGTTTTTTTTTATATAAGAGGAAAAAAAATGGGTCCAGAAGAACAAAATCATTCATACAGCTAGATTTTGAGGTTAGGTTTACAGAAAATTCAACAATCATTTTCTCGAAAACTACGCATCTCCGGCAAGAATGGATTGCAGGTAGGTAATCGAAACTGATCAATTTATACTAGTTTGGCAAGTAAGATCGTACCTAAGTCTATGGACACAAGCATTGCCACTGTCGACATCAACCAATCAGAGAGCAGTGTGTTATTCGCCGTATTTTATAAAAGCGTAAAATAAAAAGCTCTTCTGTGATTGGTCGAACTGTTTAAAATCTTACGAATTGATATCCGTTAGTTTATAAATTAGGCACGAGACTTCGCAAATTAATAAATTTACGAAAATGTGGGCGTAAAATAATACAATTTATCTCTCGTTTACAATCCTACGAAAGTTTATAAATTTCCTCGGTAATTTATAAACTTACGGATCTTGTTATCTTCCGGTGACATATCTATATATCTCTACAGATAGATATAAATGGAAATATAGAGAACACTTTATTGCAAAACCAGAAGAAAGAATACCACCATGATTTCTTAAATCTAAGTAATGTCATACAATCGGCGGTTTTATCCTTAGATCTGTTCCAGACAACCTTTTAATCGCCTTTTGTTATTTATAATAAAAACTTGCCAAGTAGGTATGATATTACGTAGTAAGGAACAAAATTTCACATAATTCGGCCCACGCTGTATAGGTAAGCTCAAAAATTATAAAAGGAGTAAATTAGATACAAAGTTTGTAGGCGTAGGTCCTACACCTACATTGTAGGTATGTATTTATGCGAATAACTCTATTCAAGTACTAGTCCGTAGGTATGCTGAAGGTCGTATGATATTGTTGCGTTGTACACGAGCGTGTTTGTTGTGTCTCGTGTTAGCCTCGAACAACCGACCAATTTCAACTGCTCCTGTCTGACAAGCAGCCTTAATTTAATTAATCCGTAAATATTCACAGCCTGCCACGCGGTATTTTATCAGCATTTTGCTGCGCTAGAACTTTTGTTTGTCACCCGAGACTGTAAAATCTTCTGTAGCTGTGTTATTACTAATGCATGAAAGGCAAGTCAAATAAGGGATGCACAATGCACATTCTACATTTCTCTTTGGAAGAGTTGATTAAGCGATTTTTACCAGACGGCGGCGGAGCCCAAAAGGAGGGTAGTGTGTTTGGCTCATATGTATGTATGTATGTATGTATGTATGTATGTATGTATGTATGTATGTATGTATGTATGTATGTATGTATGTATGTATGTATGTATGTATGTATGTATGTATGTATGTATGTATGTATGTATGTATGTATGTATGTATGTATGTATGTATGTATGTATGTATGTATGTATGTATGTATGTATGTATGTATGTATGTATGTATGTATATATGTACGGTGGACGGGCTTTTAAGTCGTCTCTCTTTGCGTCCAGCTGGGAACGCCGAAGAGCTTGAAAGTCAGTGACTTTGGTGTTGATAAAAGCCCTCCATTCCCGTCGATTAGCCGCTTGTTGCTCCCATTGCAAGGGCTCTAAGCTGCATCTCTTCATGTGGCGTTTTAGCACATCTTTATACCTAAGGAGCTGACCGCCTCGCTTACGTCTGCCCTCCTCAAGTTCCGAGTAGAAGATGCGCTTTGCCACTCGCTCTTCACCCATTCGTGACACGTGACCGCACCATCGCAGCTGCCGACGTATGAAGTAGGCCTCAATGCCACCCAAATTGGCTCTTCGCAGCATTTCTGTGTTGCGCACTCGATCAAACCATCGGATATTTAGTATTTTCCTGAGGCACTTTAGGTAGAAACGGTCTAACACACTTATGTGACGACGGTACACGGTCCATGTTTCTGCAGAGTAGAGGATGTTGGGCAGTACAATTGCCATGTAGACGTTTAGTTTAGTTTGTAGTTTCAGGTCATGAGAACAGAACACCTTTGTTCTCAACCTGCCGAAAGCTGCAGCTGCAGCAGATATACTGCTATTTACTTCTGCATAAATGTCGCACTTAGACGTTATTGTACTCCCCAAGTAACGAAATTAATACAAAAATATTTTTTGGTCTACTGGAAGAGATATTTACCATTTAAGACTTACTTGCAAAGAGAGTCAAATAGCGGATTGATGTACTGGAAAGTCATGAAGCGCTCGTGGCCTAGTGAAACCAAGTGATTGGAATCAATCGCTTGGGTTAAGCAACAACAGGCGCTGGCTGGGTGACCATCTCTTGACTACCGCTAGTGGCATTTTATCAGAGCGCTTCCGTGCTTTCCAAGGCAGGTTAAACCGTTGGTGCCGGCTGTCATGTAATGGCAGTCGTTAAGTCATGTCAGATGAAGAATTCTGGGCGGCTTGACAACTTCTCAGAGTAAGGCCCGCCACTGCATTACAATTCTCCACCAAACCGGACTTGGCCTCCGTGGTGAAGTATGGCCTAACCTTCCTGCGGTGCAGGAAGAGACCCATGCCCCATCATGAGGACATACAAAGGGTTGATATCAGCAAAGAAGCTGAAGATGTGAGGTGCTTATGAAAGTTTTAGTTCATAAATAACAAACAGTCCCAACCAGCCCACGATTTTATTACGCGACCCCTTAGTAGTTGAAGAAGAAGGGTTGTATAGCGCGCTATATAGTTGCAAGCGTTAGTTTTCCACTTTGGGTTCCATAAGGCATCTCTTTAGGGCTTTAGAGGTTACATAAGGGTTACATAACGTGCTATACAGCTGCATGAGTAGTTTTAAACTCTGGTTGATCATTTCTTTTTAAAATCTTTTGGTCGAGTGAATACGATCGCCAAATGGCTAAGTTGCTAAGTGAGCAATTGGAAACTCGTCGGTGGATATTTTTCATCTTTACGATGGAAGTTTTGACGGAAGTGGCGGCGAGCGCGATGTAGCGCCCCTGTTCCGGCGGCCGCCCCCCGCCCGCTTCCCATGCAAATGTGCTCAGCACAACAATACATTGCGCTATTTGCATCCTAGCTAATTGCTTTTCCTTTCGGTGGCGACGTCCTTGCTACAAACGACAGTTTATTTACAGCGGGCTTAAACAAACGGCACATTTGGTAGCTAATAGATGGGTTAGTGCATTAAAAATAAAAATAGTATAATCATATGGGTACAGCGATATCATTTCGATGTAAAAACCTAACTGCAAAGTAGGTGGTCAGGGCTGTAAGTGATGCAATCTACTTCAGCCAGATGTCGCTGCCTGTACGTAATACAGAGAATAGTGTAAAGAGGTTCGAAATTTCACTGATGCCGGTGAGCCGCCCATTAGCTCAGTTGGATAGAGCGCTGGCACGGATAGCCAGAGGTCGCGGATTCGAATCCCGGCATGGGTGGAATTGTTAGCCTCTAAATAGGTTTTTCAAATTGTCCTTAGCACGGGTTAGTGCATTAAAAATAAAAATAGTATAATCATGTGGGTACAGCGATATCATTCCGATGTAAAAATCTAACTGCAAAGTAGGTGGTCGGGGCTGTAAGTGATGCAATCTACTTCAGCCAGATGTCGCTGCCTGTACGTAATACAGAGAATAGTGTAAAGAGGTTCGAAATTTCACTGAGCCGGTGAGTCGCCCATTAGCTCAGTTGGATAGCGCTGGCACGGATAGCCAGAGGTCGCGGGTTCGAATCCCGGCATGGGTGGAATTTTTAGCCTCTAAATAGGTTTTTAAAATTGTCCTTAGCACGGGTTAGGGCATTTAAAATAAAAATAGTATAATAGATGGGTTTTCGTTTCGAAGAATCTTCGAAATTTAATTTGACAATTGCAAAGTGATTTCTGAAACATTTCTCAGAGGCAGTATAACTAATAATCTGTGGTTACGTCTTTCTTTACTACAAATTATTTACTACAATTATTGTCTATATAGGCAGAATGTTAACGTTTTTTAGGGTTTCGTACCTCAAAAGGAAAAACGGAACATGTATAAGATCACTTTGTTGTCGTCCTTCCTTTCGATCTTCTGTAAAGACCCTTTATCTCAAAAACGGGTGGATATTGCGTTGAAATTTAAACATTTACTCAGGTTTACGGTCTCTTAACCCAGTTGTTACTGAAAATATTTTTTGCCTAGTATCACAACAATTATTTGATATTGTTGCTTTGGTTCATAAAGCTTTAAGGGAAAAATACCAAAAAAAAGCAGGGTATTCTGGAAAGCTTGGAAAATTAGGATCGTTTTAACGATCAGTAGTAATAGGCTGGTAGGATATCGCCCATATAAGAACTCGTTTGGCGAACGTGTTGTATACCTATGTATGAGAAAAACATGAAAATGTTACTAGCAAAACATTTTTATTTTTATTTGGAAAATTATGTAAAATAACAAAATTAATATTAGGTAGGTACTTATACAGTGTGGTATGTATTGAAACATGTTTTTGGGTGCAAATGGATCTCACATTTTTGACAAGTAAAGTTTGTATTCTTTTTGCAAAGCGCACATCGAAGGCGCCATATCTAGGAAAATTTCGTTCAGGATGTCGAAAAGAGGTCTTAGTTTTGCAAACTTGTCACCAACAGTAGTTATTTGAGTATTGTCGCAACAGTGGATATTAGTCATAATATATGTAAATCTATCCCTTGACATGGCGTTGTAAATAATACTAAAGTCAGCATCAGTTGATTTCTCCCAATACATATATCTTCGGGGCACAACGACATATCCACTGTAAAGGAGTATAGCTAGGAAACACTTCATCTCACTCGTGGTAACATTGCCTGCTTTATTCTTTTGAATCGCGTAAATGTTAGTATTCTTGACCAATATTTCGATAACATTGTCATCAAACATACACTCAAAGTAATACAAGGGTGTTTGAAGGTACCTTGGCCCATGGCTTTCTTTCCATTGTGGTTGGTCGCGTGGGTTATGGCGATTCCTCGAAGTATAATTTTGATTTTTTGATACCGTTGGAGCAAGAAGAGGAACTGTAGATACGTTGACAGTAACCGAATCTGAACTGTCTACAGATGAAGATGTAGATGGCTCAGATTGACGGTGTTCTTCAACCAAGGCTTCTTGGGTGGTTCGACTTCTTTTTGCTAAAGGCACACTATCCGAATCACTGTCTGAATCAATGTCCGAGGACATGTATTCTACCTCTGCATGGGCTCTTAGCTGTGAACCTAGAAAGTTATAAAATATGTAACAACAACTCAGCGTAAGAGAAATACGTCAAGATTTCTACAAAATTTATAAGATCTATATCAAACCTGGAAGATTGGACAAAATAATATTTTCCTCATCACCAGAATCTTCATCTGTGACATCAGCATTAGCGTTATCTGGTGGCAATATATTTATCTTTCTTGGAACTGGGGCTTCAACGTCTAATTGCTCCAATTCGTCAATGATTTCATTCAGAGACAATGGCTTGTTACACCTTGGTCTGGAAATACAAAATGCATCCCCATATTACTACTGATCTTTATAACGATCATAAAAGTTATCATCATATCTCATTATAAAAAGGAAGGCAATTATGCAATATTATGACATGGGGTTACTTTATGGGTTATATATTTGTCAATAACAAACACTAAGTTTATTATATTCAAAGACAAATTTATCAAAACTTACCGCTTTGAAGACATGACAAATGTTTATTCAACTTGTACTAGGTAAACCACAAATTCATTTCAAAATAACACTTATTTGTTTATTATGACTATGCTAAAACACCGTCAGACGATCACTGCGACAATTGAATAACAATAAGTGAACGTTTTCCGTTAGTTAACATTTTTAAATCGAGGGTACTTTTGATACATTATTTTGATCTTTTTAACGATCGGTCGCTGTAAATTTAAAGACCAAACTTCTATGTTAACCCAAAAAACGTATATTTTGACACTTAAGGGAATCGAAATTCTTACGGTACTTCTCATAGGCCTTGGAAAGTAATATGTCCGGAAACATAGAAAAAAATCTGAAAAACATACTTACAGATGTATGTTTTTCAGATTTTTAAATCTTTTGTTGAAGTTAGGAAAAAGCTCGGAAAAAACTCCGAAACTTGATTCCTAAACTATCTTTATGTAATAATAACTTACCTACAGATTTGTACGGAACCCTCCCTAATGGGCTGATTTTTTTTATAAATAAACCAGTATTAGATATGGCGATCAGAGTATATAATTCTTTGAACACCAGTAAGGCATGGCAGACGTAGACTCAATTTCAAAGGAGATAGTAAACCTTCCACAGGCCAGAAAGAGACACAAAGCGTAAGCGTAGAGAAAAGGTTAGTCTACGCTTGTTATGTTCAGCCTCGCGTCCACTAACTTCGTGGCCTCACCGATCCGAATTGCAAAAATTCCCCTGCTATACATTGAATGTTAATATCGCTTGACCTGGTTCGCGGATAGATTCTATTTTTGTATCTGATTGAAGTAAAACAAATAGAGATAGACATTCTAGATACGATATGAGTCTCAGGGTATTTGTTAACAATTGCAAGGGTGCAGTTACATCTGACATTCTGTGACCTTTTTACAATTTTACAAGCATTATAATTATACTATTTTTATTTTTAATGCTAGCTCAGTTGGAAAGAGCGCTGGCACGGATAGCCAGAGATCGTGGGTTCGAATCCCACGATCTCTGGCTATCCACGATCGCATGGGTGGAATTTTTAGCCTCTAAATAGGTTTTTAAACTTGTCCTTAGCACGGGTTAGTGCATTAAAAAAAAGAATATAATAGGCATCAACTCAACACGTGCTTCTGTCCAGCTACTTCTAGCCAGCTGCCTCAGCACGTGGAATTTAAAATTCCACTTGGACTTTTGGTACAAGATCATTAATTTGGCCAACGATTAGCTTCTCGCACAGCCGTATCGCCCACGAAACAAATTCCATCTCTTTCTCGATCGGCGGCCTCTGTTGCACAGCGGTAGCGCATCTGCCTACGATGCAAGGGGTCCCGGGTTCGATTCCCGGCTGGGAAAAAAACCTCAGGTCTTGGATGTTTACATGTTTGTGATGTCGTTGTTAATGGTTCCCACGACACAGGGTATCCTAGTGTGGGGCCACAAGCAATGTATGTTCTTGCATGTAATTGTTACGTTTCGGTGTTTTTGGCACGTCTTGGGGTCCTAATTCTTCTAAATGCATTACAGTTCGCAGGAAATCCAAAAACTAGGTTTTGATTCGAACTGTTGTCTAGTCTTACGTTTCAGTCTGAAAGAACAATAAACGTCCTCAAGAACCAAAGAGACAAATCCGTACCATAAAGACTGATCAACGTTAATTGTTTCGCTGTCCAATCCATATAACATGCTTTATTTAATATTTCATTGAGCCATGTTATCACAGCCGGAGCGTTATATTGATTTCATCAAACAATCGTAGTGAATGGAGGTGCGATTGCTTGTTGCTAGTTTATTTTTTCGTTCATTTTCGGATTTCCTTTTAATTTGAAATAAAAATGTGATTATTGTCGGATTAGGTTGGTGATTGTTATAAACAGCCGCAAGACAAGATGCTGCTTAGCGGAGCGCTAAAATCAACATCAGGCTGGTGCAATGCTGTGCCGAAATGTATACACCAAATGTATAGCAACTGCAGACTTATTTACTAAAACGTTCCAGCTGATGAAGCGTGCAACGCAATGTCTGTCCACAAGATTACTTATTACATTAAGTACTTTTAGTGTTGGGTTCTGTACTGCAGACTGCCAACTTATTGTAGATATTAACAATTTTATTTATATAAAGTCTAATCCACCGAAATACTCTTAAAACGGAGTTGAAGCCGGTTTACGGCAGGTTTACTTCAAATTCAAATTCAAATAATTTTATTTCAACGTAAAGAATTTACATTCTATTTGCTGAATGTCAATGTACAATGTAAAGTGTAAGCCGCCGCCTTCGGGCCGTATTGTAGTGGAGAAAAAGGCAGCGGAAAAAAAAAAACTCCACTCTGACCATCTTTTCTCAAATCATCATAAAACCAAATACATCAGTTGCCATATGTAAACCTAATAAGATTTCATGATTGCCATTAACAACCCTAAATGCCAAAGCATTAGTCAAATGTCTCACAATAATAGGGGAAAACATAAGTGCTGCGGCCAGACACACGAACAGCACTCGTTCACGAGCATAACGCAGTGCTCAGCCATCATCAGTCTCAACCATTTTGGAGGGAGATAGATGACCCGAACACCACGCTACCATTCGAATGACCTTTAGCAAACTTGCAGTTAAGTTTTTGTCAGTTATATAAGGTATCATATAGTTATTAATATGCAATCACGTCGTCTGTACACACTTGTATTATAAAATATATGTTATACTTAGTTATACTTAACAATAAAATCGCGGTGGAATTGGTTTACTACCACGGATTAGGATCGTTTATATAGTCGTCTATTCTATAATATGCCTTTTTACATAGCGAATTTTTAATGAAAGTTTTAAATTTATTTTCAGACAAGCATAGAACACGTTCTGGAATTTTGTTGTAAAAACGAACGCAGTAACCTACAAATGATGTGCCTACCTTGGCTAATCGGGATTTAGTACAAGCAACCTTGTTTCTATTCCTTGTGTTTACGTTATGAACGTCCCTATTTAATTTAAACATTGTTATATTTTTTCGGACATACATTATATTATCGAATATATATTGGCAAGCCAGTGTAAGAATGCCTATTTCTTTAAAACGCTCCCTTAGCGATTCTCTACTGTTTAAGTTGTAAATAGCTCTTATTGCTCTTTTTTGCAAGACAAATATGGTTTCTATATCTGCTGCCCGTCCCCATAATAACAAACCATACGACATGACACTGTGAAAATAACTAAAATAGACCAGCCTCGCCGTCGACACGTCTGTAAGTTGTCTAATTTTTCTGACTGCAAACGCTGCTGAACTCAACCGACCCGACAGTTTTCCAATATGCTGACCCCATTGCAGTTTTGAGTCTATCGTTATACCTAAAAAAAGCGTGGACTCTACCAGCTCTAGCCTCTCACCAGATATTTTTAAACTCGTGTCAACATTTTTAACATTGGGTAGTGAGAATTTGATGCATTTTGTCTTTTTTGCATTTAGCATCAGATTGTTTATAGTGAACCAGTTTAGAATAGTAGATAAAGCATTGTTTACATCGTCTACATTACTTATACCTCTCTTTACTTTAAAAATTAAGGAAGTATCATCTGCAAACAACACTATCTGCGAAAGCTTTTCTACTAGGTAGGGCAAATCATTTATATATACCAAAAAAAGGAACGGACCCAGTATAGAACCTTGAGGGACTCCTACTTTTACATCAGAACCCGAGGATTTAACTCTATTAATATCAACCTTTACAGTTCTGTCTGTTAAGTAAGATCGAAGAAGACTTAGTGATTTATTACTTAAACCATATCGGTGCAATTTTATGAGAAGTGTTTCGTGGTCAACGCAGTCAAACGCCTTAGAAAGGTCACAGAAAACCCCAATGGCATCCTGCGACTCTTCCCACGCCTCAAAGATATGCTTTACTAACGCTATGCCTGCTTCCGTCGTTGAGCGGCCTTTTGTAAACCCGAACTGTTTCTTATGGAAGAGCTTATTTATACTAAAATGAGTTTGCAATTGATGTAATATTACTTTCTCAAAAACTTTACTTAGCACCGGCAGTATTGCTATAGGTCTGAAATTATTTGGATCTTCACTATCACCAGTTTTAAACAAGGGTACGATTTTACTTAACTTTAATAGATTAGGAAAGGTTCCCTGGTCAACACATTTATTAAAAATCAAAGCAAGGTAAGGTGCTAGAATATTGATTATAGTGGATATTAATTTAACCGATAACCCCCACAAATCTTCAGTCTTTTTTAAGTTTAACTCTTTAAATGTTTTGACAATAGTTAAGGTAGTTATATGGGAGAATTGGAAGTCAACTTTACATGGATTTGTATTTTCCAAAAGTAAGGTATCGGCTAATTGGGAGGAAGAATTTAAGCTAGCCGTTATATGCAGTGGCATGTTTTTAAAAAAAGTTTGAAATATTTCTGCTATGTCCTTCTTCGAATTAACTAACTTACCTTCGATCTTCAACGCAAATCCCTGGTCCTTAGGTCTCGTTTTACCTGTTTCTTTGTTAATTACTTGCCAGACTGTTTTTATTTTATTAGTAGACGCCATAATTTTTTTACTTATACTTATCGATTTGGCTGTTAAACAAGTTTGTCTAAAAGTTTTTGAATATTTTTTTACGTACTCTTTGAACGTCGGATCGTGATTGAATTGTTTTTCTTCATACAATTCATAAAGCCTTTTCCTACTTCTATATATACCTGGCGTTGCCCATTCTGAAAACCCGCTTTTTAACTCTGTAATTTTTTTTACGTTAAAAACAAGTTCAAATTCTTTTGATATGGTTGAAAACAATACTTGATATAACGTATTCGGATCATTGCTATCGAAATTCAACGAATTTAACTTTATGTTTATATGTTTTTTAAATAATTCAATTTTTTTCTCTGTTATTGGCCTACAATTTAATTCATTGCATTTTTTTGCTTCCAGTACTGACGGTAGGACTACCCATAGCCCGCTATGGTCCGACTGTAATTTATGTATGACTTCTTTTTCTAAATATTCACAATTGCAAAAGACATTATCTATGCAGCTTACTGTTATACTGTTATAAACCAGCTTACTTTAGATTGCTATTTTCAAGGTCAGGACTTGATAGTAAGACTGATTTAATTGAAACGACTTTTTATAAATAAGACTATTAAGAATAAGCCTATTCCTCCTGTCTGCCTGTCCATCTGTTGCCAGTGCGACGCAACGTGTCGGTCCGTCTACCTTGATCCGTATAGCACTGATAAATATTGGCCTCTCATCCAAACAGTTAATAGTTGGCAATATTGATGCATGACAGCCTGTTGCTTTAGTAATTTTCATGCGCGTTTCATACAGTTCTAGATAAAAAAACTGCCGTTTTTTTCTAGGTCATTCTGGGTCATTCGCTAGCATTATTCAAGACATACCAATACTCGATGATTGTTTTGACACTATCGACAGTTGACAACCTCTGCACTATTGGACGCCAGGCTTCACGGAGATACATAATAGAACGTTACATCTCTACAGTGCTGGCATCGATTCGTATAACAATGCGAAAACGATGGAAACAATAAGTACTTCGCTTTGAAATAACACACCGAGTTCGAAGGCGCTCCCTTGTTTTTACAGAATCCTTTAAAGAGCATTAGAAATGCAAAGACTGTCTGTATTCCATTTCTCTTGCGAGTTATCGACGTCAAAAGGAAAGATTCTCTTTGGCCGGCAAAGTGGCGCTCACAGCAGGACATTCATATTCTATCAAGTTTTGTTAGGAATCAGCTCGGATCGAATGAATGATGTTCGGCACTCCACTGCGAAGCCATTTCAACCCATTCTCTGCCTATTAAGGTAGTTGATGTCTAAACGAATTGCTAAAGGCATCGCTTTCTTTTTACATCGCGCACGCAGGCTTCACGTGAAATTGACGTCAGAGACTTTATTTATAGCAGGTGATATACACCTACACACGCTAAACCACTGTAGCCCTTAATAGAATGTTAGTTTTGGCGTTTTAAGAGAAGCAATGGAAAACAACTTTTTTCTCGCGAATGAAAAGTATCGTTTATATCAATCAAGCAATTAGAGAATTTACTCTTGGAGGTATAAAAGTCTTTTAATATTTACAACCTATCACACTAATCGCATCACATCACATGACACTAATATTAAAAAGGAGAAAGTTTGTGAGTGACTCTTTTTGTTACTTCTTCACCTCTAAGCGGCTGGAGTAATTTTAATAAAATTCGCTATGGAGTTAGCCGACACCCTGAATTAACACATATGCTACTCTTTACTGCCGGAAAATATCTTATTCCCATGGGAAAATCGATGAACCGCGGGTAACACGCGGAGCACAGCTAGTTATATATAAAAAAACATACTATAGTATCCAAATGCTGAGCGTTTGTATGTATGTATAGATTATATAAGTATACACAACGCTGACCCCAACTGCCCCCTCCCTCCATTTCCAATGAACGCTCTTCTTACAGACAGTAAAATTTACTACTAATGGGTCTCGTCTCTATCAGCAGAAAACCACGTTACTTTATTGAGCTAGGGCCATCGGGTAATTTATCCAAGGGTGACATGTGACTAGTATACTAGTAGAGCTAGTACCGGCAAAAAAAAAACACGCTTTTGTAAAAAACTTCGATGATCGCTGTTAGTGTAAAAATAGTGTAATCGTAGCGCGGGTGTATTCTAGTTTGGTTATACCTGTAATCCATCATGTGTACACTCTCATACATAAATATATTTGTATTTGTAATAATGTAGTTAGGTTTTTGTAGCATGCGTACTACATACTAATTGATATTCCCCTGTCTGAAATGAAGAAATTCCTGACTTCTTCCTTGATTTCTACCCGCCAATATCTGTCAGATCAAACGCATTTTAGCCCCATCATAGTAGCCGCTCTAACATAGAATAATAATAATATTCGACTGCCTCGATGGTCTAGCTGTTAAAACGCTTGGCTACTAAGACAGACAGAGGTCGTGGGTTCGATTCTCACTGGGGGCCGCCGTACATTTGCACAAGTGGCGTATGCGTTCGCTGGATTTACAACCTCAGTAGGCGCCGTTATTCTTTCGAAACGAGTTTTTAATTCCTTTATTTTTTATGTGGCCTCGATGTCCCCTAAATAGGGCACAGGCTTTCCCTCAAAACGAGAGTATGGGCTTAAAAACGACGCGTGCCCAGCTAGAACTGGCAATTTCAAGAGCTGTAGGTATATGAACACCTCAGACAATCAATTTCACTCTACGATGTTTTCCTTCATGGTTAGCGAGTGGTATTGCTCGTACAAATTCACAAATGTAAGTAACTTAGAAAACTAGGTCATTGGCAAAAACATACCCGGCGTAGGCAAGTGCTCGAACGGACGCGTTACTACCGCTAATAAGTTCCTATTAATGTGCTAGGTGGTGCTAACAAGGGCCACCGATGGAAAAAAAAACTTACCGGCGCGCCTTATCGACTCATCAGGCGATGCAAGAGCTGGCAGTTACCTCGGCCAGCGCATCAGCCTGGCCATTCAGAGGGGAAATGCTGCCAGTGTTTTGGGAACTCTCCCCATCGGCAGCGGTCCAGAGCTTTTTATACAAAACTATTTTGTAATTAAATTAATATGTAAATACTAAATAAGTTAATCAGTAATAGTTATTAAGTTTGTTTATCATGTCAGTTTTGTAGATAATAATATTATAAATAATCTGAAAATAAAAACTTTAAAATCTGCTTTGAAAAAAGTGTAGGGATAGGGGGGCACCTTTGAACACTTTTTAAATAAAATATTATATTTGTCGTATTGTGCTACATATCAAGGTATTAAATTTGTTCCTTAGCACGGGTTAGTGCATTAAAAATAAAAATAGTATATCAAGGTATATTATTTTTTTATGAATACATATGCTATTTGTGCTACATAATAAATATTCAATTTACTTGTTTTTACTTATGAAAGTATTAATATTATTATTTCTAAAAAACACATTTTAGTTCAAATGTGCCCCTGGCAAGGGGCACATTTGATAACCCTAGGGGCAGTTTTGAAATACCATGATAACAAGAAAACAATGTAACTTAGAATATGATCAACACTTTATTTAAGACATACAGATCTTATCTTATAATTGTGTATTGCCACTAACTTCGTAGACTCACTATTGCTTAATAAACTTTATAAAACTATTAACAGCCTGGGGCAGTCTTGAACAAGTGTAAGTAACTTATTATTTTAATAATGAGATCTAGTTACATATTGCAATTAAAATATATTTATATTATATATAGCAGCGGCGGTCCTCAGTTTCATGCTATCATTGACAACACATAATACAGCTCTCTCGGCATCTTCTTCGTTAACATAATTTTCTTTTTTCTTTTTGTAATTTCTTACCATTGTGATTCGTAACTGTAAAAGAATACAAAATGAATTTATTTAACTATATTTATCAATGATTTTTAAAAATAAGTAAACATAATTTGATCAAATAGCTGGGGGCACTTTGAACATTATTATTCATAACTGCCCCACAGATGTTTTTTAAATCTGCCCCAATACCATCCTTCAGAAACAAAATTTTCTAGACGACCAAGAAACTTGTATTTAATTAACTTATAATGGTAATACACTTGCTATAATATACACAACACTATGAAATAGTCAAAATTTGAAAATAATACTTACGTTTCCAGTAATCCGCTTACAATAAATAATAAAAGTGTTTGGTTTTGTCTCCGTAAAGTAACCGACAGATTTTATTCCGTTTGACACTGACATTGAAGTAATTTGGTAACTGACAGACGTGTAGTTCGGTGTTACCAGTATTAAAAAGGTATTGGAGGTTAGGAAAGACAAATGATGCGTTCATAAATTCGATAATTCAAAACTGCCTCTGTTCTAAACTGCCCCCCTCTCCCTTTTAAATCTTAATGTTGATAATAGCTCTTTTTAGAACCTACCGATAAGAACCTGGGCAAAACGGCCGTTTTTAGTGGAAATCCATTAAATTCGAAGGTTGTTGATTATATGTTCTAGACTGTAGTTTCTACGAATGTATATTCCCCTAAAACTAGGGTTAGCATGCGCCCGGATTAGTCTGGACATGTCTAGTCTGGACTTTGTCGGGCTGTTTCAGTTGTTCGAATTTTTGAATATGAGTAATACAACCAAGTACATATTATTATTTAGTAAGAAAAAATAATTGATTAGCACCGCATAGCGCCATAAGTTTCGTTTTTGTTTCCCACTTCAGCCTTGTTGTGTTGTGACGTTTTGATATTAATAAGAAACAAGTCCCACCGCTGCAATCATTTCAAACGTTATGAAATGCTAATTTATCGCGTACAACCTTCAGGGTCTTAATTTATGAAAACTCAAGGTTTTCTTGTACTTCATCAGCGTGGAAGCCTGCCAAGGCGAAAATGAATTTCACAGCTAACATACTTGTAGGTGCAATATTAGGGCGATTTTCAAATTTGACGTTGCTCTGGCGGTATCACGTATGACTGATTACCATGCCAGAGGTCGTGGGTTTGATTCCCATGGAGGCCGGCGTACATTGGCCTTGTGTATGTCCATGTCTGTGATGTCCTAGCATGATTACCATAACACCTGGTGTTCCTAGTTTGGAAGTTTTATTATTATTATTAATGTAGATAAGTATTTTTAAAAACCTATTTAGTGGCTAAAAATTCCACCCATGCGGGGACTCGAACCCGCGTCCTCTGGCTAACCGGGCCAGCCTCTAAATAAGTTTTTAAAATTTTCTTTAGCACGGGTTAGAGCATTAAAAAGAATATAACAGATAAGTAATGTTCTATAATAGTAATGCAAGAGGTCCCGGGTTCGAATCCCGGCTGGAAACAAAAAAAAAGTCCAGGTCTTGGATGTTTACATGTTTGTGATGTCGTTTTTTCTTTCTGGTTCCCACGACACAGGGTGTCTATATGTAAAATGTTAATGTCAATAATGTTTATTAGAAAATATACTGAGTGAAAAAAAAACCCAAAATACCTACCACTAAAGTGTAATTGAAGTCGTGAAAAAACGTCAGCTGCTCCATTTTAATGCCACATGTTTTAAAATGTTCTTTTTCTTTTCTCTATATATAAATAAATTGCTGTAAGTTAGTCTCGCTGAAATTCCATTACGGCTATACCGATATGGCTAAAATTTTTAGTTTATATTTCTGGAACACCAAGAAATGTTTAAATGGTGACGAAGTTCAAGGGGTCATAAAGTTGTGTAATAATTTATGACAAAACCTTAACAGATTGCGCAACACGTAGTTTGTTGATGGATTAGGATTTTTTCACTTCTTATGCAGGGAGGATGGGGTTAGTAGCAACAATTGAGGAAAGCATATTTTAATTCTTAGTAAATACACAATTATGTACTTAATTAGAAATGTGTCGGCCTAGCCCACAGGAAAGACTAGTCAATACGTGCAGAGCCAACCAAGCCGCGCGCGGGTTTCCTCAGGAGGTTTTCCTTCACCGTAGCGTGTGGTATTGCGACTACAAATTCGCAAATGTACGTCACTTTTAGTGGTCTCTTCATTCATCTAGCGTGCGTGAAGATGCCACTGGGCGCTGTATCCATCTCATTACGTAGATGCAGAGTTTACAATTGTGCTACAGTAACAATGTCCCAGGCCCTGCAGCGTCCAAGTGATCTGATCACTGGACGATGTATAAATTCTCTTATTCTTCTTCTTTGGTCCCTTTACTCCTTAGTGGGGCCTAGGGCTGACACAAGGGCTTTCCATAAATCTCTGTTTATGGCTAGGGAGGGTAGCACTACCCAAGTTACTCCGTTCTCTTGCATCAAAACATCACATTATGTAGATGCAAAGACAAAGTTTACTGTAACTATTAACACATCGTAACCTGAAAAGTTTTTAATACAAAGTGCCTGTTTAATACACCAGAGCATAAAGATCAGTGGCCAAATTGTTATTTTTTTCATTACTACACCTCTTTAGAAATTCAACCTGCAATACTTACATACATGATGGGCTCCGCTAACAAAATAGTTGTTGGTAGTTCTTAGGGTCGAAAACGGTCTGTTATTTCTCATCCCAGTTACCTTTTAGCCCTTCGTCATACACTTATAAGCGCTTGTACACGTTCCACTGTAATGCTCTGACCTTTTTCTTGGAGAAAGAGTAGAAATACTTAATCACTTCGCGTGTCCACCGCGGATTGCAGAGTTCAAATGCAAAGGTTTGTAATAATATTTTAGAAGTTTTATAGCATGATGTTTGCTGTCGCACTTTGTTGCTTTTCTTTCATTTCAATACAATTTTGCAAATGTTTATACGTTAGATCGCAACATACCTACTTTAATTCTTCTTTTTCCTCGTCAGGCTATATTAGTCCACTGCTGGACATAGCCCTCCCCTAATGAGCGCCATAGCGCCGTCTTTAATAACTGTCTTTAATTAAGTATAAATTGCTTTTGTGTTTTCTTTTTCACTTTTTCACTTTTGTGTTTTATAAATCAATCCACTAAACCATAAGATAAGATAAAAATATTCGTTATTGTATACCGAAACAGCAGATATAGAAGATAAGATACAATTGGCGGCCTTATTGCTAATACCAATATCTTCCAGGCAACCTTAAATCGGAGGATTTGCCGAAGGCGAAATAGATACGGGACGTACGCATTTATGTTAGTGTGTGTAAATATATACACATACATAAATAGTGATAACAAGTGTGTTAGCAGGACAAGAAAAAGGTGATACCTACAATCCGATATATTTACCTTTTCATCTGGACATATAACCATTAGATGACATCAAACGATCAAAGACAAGTTGGAAAGAAGTGGTCGCAGAGAGCACACAAGTTTCGTTAAACAATCCGACGCAGCACCCAAAGTGTGGTAAATCTAATTATGCCGCTTTTACGTGCCCCTCGCAACCCTGGCACCCCCCGCTTTGTGAGCGCCCGCCGTGCCACCGCACGCTTGTGGCCCGCGCTTTCAACACTACATGCATAGGTAGGTACTGTACGCCATACTCAATGTTCTTCTTCTTAAAGTGCCTCTACATTACTATAGGTTGGCAGTCAGCTCTTTACAGCGGTCTCTGTTCAGTGCAATGCTGAACAGCCCCGCCTCGGTTTTAACACCGGTCCACTCCTTGATGTCGCACAACCATGACATCTTTCTCCTGCTTGGCCTTCCCTTTCCTTCCACCTTACCCATGAAAATAGTCTGCAAAAATTGGTCTTTACTGCACCGCAGTACATGACCTAATTAAGATCCACCATCGCGTTTATTCGTCTAAGGACCTCATACTCACTGTGGGAGGGTGAAAAAGCAATGGACCGTCTCAGTTGAAGCTCGCCGCCTGCAGCGACTTCAGAGTACTGATGGTTTTTTAGAAATAGATAAACTGTCTGGTGTAGAACAGCCTTGCTATGTTCAATGGCTCAACTCGAGTGAATACGCGAATTTAGCTGGGTGACTTGAACAATAAACAAATCAGCAGTTTACTGTAGATTAGCTTCTTCTTCTTTTTCAGGCTATATTAGTCTACTGCTGGGCATAGCCCTCCCCTAATGAGCGCCATAGCGCCTTGTCTCCAGCTTGCTGCATCCAGCATCTGCCGGATTTTTTTTACAGATAACACCTGGTCGGCGGGCGTCCTACACTAGATTACGCTAAACTACACGTGAGATTAGCTAATTTCACAATATTTTGCGTTCTTCACACTCAACGACCGTTAAAAGATTGTTAATTGTGGCAACAGTTAGCTGATTCGCCGAGTTACGATTGAATGGAAAACCGACCGTAAGAGTGGAAATCTCAGGTCTAACTAACTTTGTATGCGCTCAATTTTTGTTGAAACGTTCCAGGTTTTTTTCTCCGTTTTCCCTTGAAAATGCTGGAGAATCCCAACCTCATATGCTAAAAATCTGCGCTGTAATCTTAAATAATGGAACTAAGGTATAAGCACTGGAGTTCCTCGATTTTATTAGGCTCCTAAGTGAATGGAAAGGCCTGCTTAGTGGGTTCTCGTTTTATCAAACCTTAATGGAAATTAAATCCGAAGAGATTTATGTAATCGCGGTATTAAAGTCACAGATCACAGGCAAAGGGGAAAAATTTCCAATTCGAAAAGCATCCTTTTCAGTAAAGGTTGATTTATTTACAAATGTAACCTAACAAAATTCTTTAAGCTACGTTTTGGTAATTAAGTCGGATCGTTTAGCAGATAATCTTCTTCTAAACAACCTATACCAATTGTCGTTGGTTTTATGATAATAGAAAACTAGAGTGCGAATCTTCTTTTTGCATATTATTATAAATAGCTTAATGCAGTACTATACAGTAAATTAGCAATTGGATCATAGAAGGGCATTTATTTAACGTTCGGATTTTTTAAGGAATTTGTAGCAATACGATATTCAAACCGTTTTACGGTTCCGAAGTCAACAAGAGTCCCTTATAGTATCGTTATGTCCGTCCATCCGTCTGTGCACAGCTTAGTAAAGAACAATAAGTACGTATTAGAGGGCAGGAAATATTATATTAACTTTGCCGACAAAACGGTAGGATAAAGTCATAAAAACCTTTTTTCTAGATACCCCTACACTTCTTCTTCAGGCTATATTATGTAGTCCACTGCTGGACATAGCCCTCCCCTAATGAGCGCCATAGCGCCCTGTCTTCAGCTTGCCGCATCCAGGGTCTGCCGGCAGTTCTTCGCAGATCGTCACCCCTACACGCTTACACTTAAATTATGGATGCATTTTTTTCTCGCCTACACTATAGTGTGAAGTGTCCTTAGGTTACTAGTTTCAAAAAAATTTTTTTTTGTTTTAAGCGCTATTTTTGTTAGAGTTGGGGGTTCCCTTTTCCCCCTTCTCCTTACTAAACGGTTAATTGTGGAAACGTGAAAAAATTCACGGCGGTAGCATGTATAAACTTTAAAGAAAAAATAATCACACCTAAGTAGGCTTCACAAGTTAACGAATACTAGGTGACCACCTTATAAAAGGAAAATTTCAAACAAATTACTTTGATAAATTAAGGTAAAACCCCTCCCCCTTTTTCTACGCAGCTCTACACTGCACGTTGCCCGACACGCTCTTAGCCGGTTTTTTTAAATAGGTTTTAAGTAGTTTAATAATTAGACCGTATAATATATTGAACTTTGAAAACTACACTTGTTAAATGAAAGCTACATTTTAAATTCACTTTACAATGAAAACGTTATAAGGTATAATGTTCTGACTTCATACAATTTCGAAACCCATAATTATGACTGAGCGGTGGTGATTCGAAGTTTGAAGACTTCCAAAACTATGGTAAATAAGGTGAAACGTGAAGGTTTTAGAATAAGAATAATTTATTCAAATCAGGTTCGTGCAAAAAATATTTTTTACAAATACTGTTTGAAATTTAATTTCTACAGATACTCTACTTTTGTATATTTAAATTGATGATACTAATTTAAAAACCTATTTAGAGGCTAAAAATTTCACCCATGCCGGGATTCGAACCCGCAACCTCTGGCTATCCGTACCAGCGCTCTACCAATTGATGATACTATTTAGGGCTCTTAGGCCGAATTAGGGTATTTTCCATATATTTTTGTGAGTCAACTAGCGTAAGTTAATAAATATAAAATTGTTATACTATCTATTGGGCTCAATTGATTCCTTTTCTAAGCTAATAACGTTGCTTCTTCGTGACGTGAGTACTAAAACCGGGCTTAATAATAATCTTCTATACATATAAAATTCAAAGTCCTGACTGACTCACTCATCAACGCCCAGCCCAAGCCGTTGGACGTAGGAAGCTGAAATTTTGCACAGAGGGTCTATATATAATGTAGGCAAGGAATAAGAACGGATTTTTCGTAATTCAATCCCTACGGGGGCGAAAAGGGTTGCCAAAATTTGTAGGGGAGGTATAAAAAATGTTGTCTAATTTTCTTGAAACTTAAATAAAATACTCTTCAACACAATTGATTGAACACGTGTTTCACCGTTTTTTCTAAATTTAACATTTAAGGGAGTGAACGAGGTTGCAAAATATTTTTTCTTGACTGACTCACTCATCAACGCCCAGCGCAAGCCCTTGGACCTAGGAAGCTGAAATTTTGCACAAAGGGTCTGTATATAATTTAGGCAAAGAATAAGGCCGGATTTTTTTTTAAATTTAACCCCTAATGGGGCAAAAAGGGATGCTAAAATTTGTATGGGAAGTTTTTTCTAAATAAAATTCAAAGTCCTGACTGACTGACTCACTCATCTACGCCCAGCCCAAGCCGTTGGAAGTAGGAAGCTGAAATTTTGCACAGAGGGTCTATATATAATGTAGGCAAGGAATAAGAACGGTTTTTTTTTAATTCTACCCCTAAGGGAGCGAAAAGGGTTGTCAAAATTTGTATGGAAGGTATAAAGAATGTTGTCTAATTTTCTTGAAACTTAAAATAAATGCTCTTCAACACAATTAATTGAACACGTGTTTCGCCGTTTTTTCTAAATTCAACCCTTAAGGGATTGAACGGGGTTGCAAAATTTTGTTTTGTTGTATTCTTGGATGTTGTTCTTCTTCTTCCTGTCATCGCCAAAACGACTACTAGGAAAAGGAAAGAAGCACCTTCCAGCTCACCGTCCGCGTCCCCATCAGAACCAGATCATGACTCATGTCTTCCCATACGTACAAAAACTAGAAAAAACGGCGTGCCAAATGCACTTACGCTACTAATTACTTTGTGTGTGATTAGTGTGATTAGTCTGATCTTTTTATTAGTCTGTAGACACTGTAGTGCATATGGATGATGCAGTACACTATCCCGTGGAGTTCCTAAATACCTTGAACCTACCTGGTCTACCGTCTCACACACTTATCCTTAAAGTGGGTGCTCCAGTAACACTACTGCGAAATCTTAATCCACCTAAGTTGTGCAATGGGACCAGGTTGCACGTGAAAGCTTTACATAAAAACGTAATAGAGGCCATTGTATTTACTGGCTGTGCTAGAGGTGAATCGTTATATATACATAGGTACCCCGTATACCACTTATACTATCGGAGTACCCATTCGAATTTAAAAGACTGCAGTTCCCGCTTAAAGTCTGTTTTGCAATGATCATTAATAAGTCGCAGGGTCAGTCACTGAAAATAACAGGGATCGATCTAAGAGGGGACTGCTTCTTGCACGGCCAGTTGTACGTGGCCTGCTCGAGAGTGAGCTACCCTAGCAGCCTGGTCATATTGGCACCCAAGGGAAGAACATCTAATATAAAGAAGTACTATGAATTATTGTAATTACAACTAAACCATTGTAATTACAACTAAACCCCTAACAACAAAGTAATCATAACCTCAGTTTCCGGATTTGCAGTAGGTGTGGCGCTTGAGCCATTTCGTCCTTTTTTAAAGAATTTCTAATCGACATAGTTTATAAAAATCTATTGTTCTTCTATGATTTGTCGCCGAGTCGGATAATTAATCAGAACAAAAATCGTCTGCACCTTTTATTGAAGCATGCTGAATAACTAAAGTTCACGCGGGCGGAGTCGCAGGCAAAAGCTAGTTCAATATATTGGAATTTATCGCATTAGGCACAAAAAGGCTCCCGCCGGTCGACGGTCGCAAGATTGAAAGAAAACAAACTGGCCAAGTGCAAGTCGGATTCTTGCACCGTGGGTTTCGTACAAACAATTTCTTTTTGTAAATATGTAAAGTATTTAGTGAGTCTGATACGCCCTTAGTTTTTTTATTATTTGTCGCTAGAATTAATATTAATACCACAGTCAAAAAACGGCGTAAAAACTCGTTTGTTGTGTGGAAACACCCCTTATATTTTAATGTTATTATTTGTAAAATGATCCGCCGTAATAAGAATATAATGTGAAAATAGGACCTATTACAGTTCAAAAGATAAAGATCTTGAAACGTCGGACGGACAAACAGACAGCGGAGACAGAGTAAAAGGGTTCCGTTTGGCACGTTTCGGTTTGGAACCCTGAAAATTACTTACCTTACGTAAAATTACCTTCAGGAAACGTAATATACCTATATCGATGATAATCTCAAGTTGATTGAAAAATATTCCCATATCGACCTAAATAGCCAAATCAGATTGTAATATAGATTATCGAACATCAAATCATGTAAATTATAAAATGGGCAAAAGGGTTTTTATCGTCATTTTTGTTTATCGTGGCCGTTTACTAAATATAAATGTCACAAATGATCGATTCGCAGGTGCGAGGCGAGGACGCACGGGCGGCGACGAACCCTTTTATGTGATTTCCTCTCAAATTGCGTCAATAACAAAGCCTGATTGTATTAGCCTTTCATGAACCATTCGTGGGAGCTTGCAGATAACTCTTTATTTATTAAGTTTCAATTGCTTTTGTTGGATTAAGCGAGTCTGCAGGGGCTGAGGGAGGACCTCGTCCAACATAGATAGGTATTCGCCTTTGAATAGATGGTCAAGGGCACCGCACACAAGTTTCAGTCAATCACATCGATCCCCTTAATTGGGAAGTGGACGGGTTCGCGGAGGGGGATGAAGAGATAAAAGATTATCTTTCGTTGAGTTTATTTGCTGGCTGTGAAAACCACGGAAGTATGGCGGGCTGAAGGAATTTTTTCGTCCTTGAAAGCGGTCGGCGCCTAAAGTCTCGAAATTGTATGACATCGTTCTGGGGCATACCAGATGCAAGAATTCCCCTGGCAGAACAGCTGTGGAACGCTGCTAGTAACATTGGATAATTTGGGCCGGGTGTGTCAATAATATAGTTTTTTTAGGATAAGGATTCAATTTTTGTAAGTTATAAGGAAACTCAATGTTGTGCCTCTTTTGACAAAATCTTGTAAATCTTCTGATTTTGTGATGCCTTTACCTTTTTACTTATTTACTTGATTCCGGTGGCCTCTGGACTACTATCCTAACTCTACTTATTAAAGTTGCACGGTGGTTCTATACTTACCTGTACGTACGTGTGTATCTGAGCAGAAACTTAATGGACCAACCTAGTTTGCTATTTCTGCAGGAGTTGGATGCGTCACGTCTGTAGAAACAACAACCTCCTTGCGAGATTATCCGTGTATTATTTCCCTCTGAATTTCTTTTAAGTACATTATTCACTTATTATTAAAGACGTCTTAAACTAAAATTTATATTTAACTTAACCAGAAAAAATTAAATCAAAAGAAGTTGTTGAAAAGCACAAACTCTAATTCAGGTGTTTACGTAACTTCATATTTTAGCAGTTAAAAGCAAACACAATGGGTTTGTGTGTAGGCAGATATAAAGAACTTAAGATCTCTGTGGGATGGGATAACGGCACTGATGAATGATACACTGAGAATATTATTCACTCATTATAATATTGTACGAGAGAATTGTATTCTTAAAATAGAACATTAGGTCTCGAGCCTCACTTAACACGATTAGTTGGGTCACTAATGAAGGTAGAGTACGGCCATTTGCACGGTACACTGAAAAAAATTGCACAGACAATTTCCAATTAGAATTTTCGCGAAAAAACTCGGTCGCTCTTTTTTCGCGAAACGTAAGGTTTGCACTGATAAAGTGTGTTTACTTTAAATATTTACAAAAACTAAAGGAGCTGAAGTAGGACGTAGGTAATTAGGACTTACGTCACTGTTGGTTTTCTCTCTTTTGTTAGGCATGGCGCAGGCAGCACGTGCCCGCAATGGGGGTGTACTCTTTATCTTAACACTTCGCTCGTGCAAACTTGAACCAACGGTGGAAGGTGGATGAGAGAAACTACTTTCAAACGACCTAAATTTCCTATTCTCGTTCCTACAGTTCCTCATTTCAATGTCAAACTTCGTTACCACAGGCATAGCTCTGTTAGTGTATCAAAGGGACTTAATAACTATTTATTTATATATTTAACGGGTAAAATCATGATTGTTTATTAGGTAAACTAATACATTTTAATATTATAATTATGTTAGGACATCTTAAGATTCACAGGTCCATAAGCACCCGGTCTTTTGAGGTATGCATGGGTACGAAGCCAACAGAGGCCTTCTATGTCATTTAATCTAAATGTGATGGGTGCCTCTACCGGATCCTATCACTGAATTAATATTAAGTAGGTAGGTAGGTAGGTAGGTAGGTAGTTACGTCTTAAATCTAAGTAATTTTATACAATTGGCGGTCTTATCGCTAAGACTGTTTTATCGTAAGTTGTCCAGTTCCTTTATTTAATTCACGGTGTTAAAAGTAAAGGATAAATTTACTTTTAACACCGTTAGTAATTCAAGTAAAACATTTGAAGTGGTTTGGGGTGCTAACCACCAATGGAATAAATATCTGACTTGTATTATATATAATACGTTTTTATCTAAAAGTGAAGATGAGAAATATTAACAACTGTATCAACGATTTTTAGAGCCTACAGTCTAGAACCTAGGATCAACAATCTAGGACTTTAATCCATTTCCGCCAAAAGCGGTCGTTTTAGCAGAAATTGATTTAAGTCCTAGGATATGCATACTACATTCTAAGCTGTAAGTTCTTTTTAATGTTAACTTTTTGAAGAAAAAAAAACATTATAAAACAAGTTATGATTTTTATTCCATTGGTGACGCTAGTAAGTGAAGTTAAGTAAGTTTTGAGATTACCCGTACTAAAAAAAGAGATTATCAGTTTTTGATTGGAAAAAATTATTATAAAGTTGACGACTACATTAATGACAGATTTTAAAGGATTAAGTACTATACTACTCTTATGTTACATACTGTGATCTGATTTTAATTCTGACATTTAATTTTTATTATTTTATTTCAATTATTGTAAATTACCTGTTAATTTTATTATAGGTATGTAAAAAAATATTGGCATGATTAATAGTAATTTTATTATATGAATTAATAAATTGTATAATTAAGTCTAATTATTATTTAACCTAAGATTATTGATTATTTATGTAACAAATTTGCACACCGGCCGGTAGATCATGATGGATCTTGACAAAAATTTTTAAGAACTTTGGTACCCATGTTCTAGCAAATAAATGATTTTTACTTTTTTTACTTTACTAACAATTTTATGTATTCACGATTCATGCATTACAGAAATCTACAATCTTATACATATGAGACAATCTTTCAAAGTTCGTAATATAACTGATGCAGCCATCTTCGGTGCTCTTATGACTTTGCAACTTCGGCATCGAGTTCAAGTCCCAAGTGGAATTCCGAACTTTGGAATCGAACCAAATATTAAACATTCGCCGCAAGCCATTCCCACCGATTCATCTGCATGTCGGTTTACCATATCACGTAGACTTGGCTAAGACATTGTGCCCAAATATTAATATCGTTGGCTTGCAGGTGTTAGGTATAACTGATGTCATGGAAAACTCCCGAAAATTGTTCGTAAAGTCACCATCGCTTAAAAAAACAGTTTTATTAAAAACCTATTTAGAGGCTAAAAAATCCACCCATGCCGGGACTCGAACCCGCGACCTCTGGCTAACCGTGCCAGCGCTCTCCCAACTGAGCTAATGGGCGACTCACTCATCAGTGAAATTCGCGAACCTCTTTACAATACTCTCTGTATTACATACAGATTATTGTATTACGTAAGTTTTATTAAAGTGAACCCCAGAAAATAGTGTATAATTTTTCGCTTATGTATATTCTACACTTTTCTTGCAGTAGCTCGGTAATAGTGAATTACTATTTATTTTGTTCGCTCACTTCAGTCCAATTATTTGAAGAGCTTCTGAGGCTCATTTATCATTTAGTCTCCTGCGGAGATGAGCCGCCGCGGCTGTGTAAATAGCTAATGTTACTGCGCGGTACCTATACTGTCTTGACATATCACCCACCTGCAATGGATACAACCACTGATTGATCACTCTCGCGCCTTCAGCCCGGCTACAGGTTTGAGCCGATCCGCCCCAACCCAGCACCTCCCGCCCGCGCCGCCCTCACTTCTAGCTGACTGAACATTTTCCGATCGAATTGATTCTGAAAAATACGTTACATTTATACAGCCCTTAGATAAACAGCCCACCTGCTCTACTCGTGCCGAGTCCATTCTATCTTTGCTCGGGGAAAATGCAAATAGCTAGCCTTGAATTATGTAAAACGAAACCAATCTCGGAACCTTTACCAGCAGTTTCGTTCGATATAGCGACCATTAAATAAAGGTACGTAATTTAATTGCTGCTTAGTATCGACAACATTATATTATCCTTTTCTTTTTTATTTTGTCGACAGCTCCGTTTTAATTGATCGTGAGGTTTAGCCGAGAAAATAAGTTCCAGTCGTTAGGTAAAGCGGTTTCACGGAGCGCGCTCCATGCGGTGGGATTATCGACTTCTTCGACGCGGCCGCATTCCTGGGACCTACTAAGATATGAATGAACATGTTGAACTTGGGCTTGCAAAAGTTTCACTTGGGAATCTGTTTCTATTGTCCTCTGCGAGTATAATCAAAGCTGAAGTTCCGGGCGCCCCTTCTAGACGCCGATATTAAACTGAGCTCGGTATTATTGGCGGCGATAGGTATCGATTAATGCCCGGTGCAATTGTTCCGCTCAATGGAAGCAATGACATCCTCTGGGAATGAAATTTTAAATCCACGTCTTTATTTGAACAGGAATTCGTGTCTTTAAAATTGCGCTCGGCTCCAAGCCATTATTCATTTTGTGCGTTGTTTAAGCATAATTTTATTTTAAATGCAAATCGGTGTATTTAGTGCAAAGAAGGAAATTGTTGCCGACAAAGTTGGCCCCTTTTCTTTTTAGTAATTTTCCTTTCCTTCCTTGTTTCAGGAGCGACAATGGAAAATGGGAAGGGAGGCGAACAATGACAGCATTTCGGTGCCGCGAGCGATGACCCCGGCGGGGAGCAGGGGACGCGCGCGCGGGCCCGCGCCCCCGCCGGCGCGCGCGCCGCCGCCCGCGCCACGCGTCAGCCCGCCCGCCCAATCTCGCGCCCGCCCACCATTCATAAAAAAAATCACGCTTATTATGCTATGTCTACACTTCCTACGGGTGATATCACATTTACGTCTGAATGCCAACGCGATCTCTCTCCCGCGAGTGAACTTTAATTTTTCAAAGCGTCCGCTAGTCAAATTAAAAGCTGCCGTGTACATATCTAGCTTACGAACTAGGACATTGTGTTACAATATTAATTCGTTATTAGTAAAAGCAATAGTGCAATTATTCGTTGTTGCCAAGTATCAAATGAGGCGAGGAGGCGCGGGCTGCGGGCAGGCGCGTGCGCTGCTGCTGGCGTGGCTGTGTGGCAGCGCGGGGGTGGCGGGGGGGCGGCGCGCCGACAACGACTTGCATATCGGCGGTATCTTCCCCATGGAAGGCGAGGGCGGCTGGCAGGGAGGCCAGGCCTGTATGCCGGCCGCCGAGCTCGCGCTCACCGACGTCAACGCTCGTTCCGACCTGCTTTCCGGCTTCAAGCTACGCCTGCATAGCAACGATAGCAAGGTACCGCTTCCGTATCTCCGTCCTCAATCAAACGGGAGATAAATCAATTAAGGTTCTAATTGCAGCCATCTGTCCAGTAAGCTGGGTGAGCTGTCGCAATTAACAAAAAGGACCAAATCCCGGATGGGTAGATGCGGGGCGCCGCACAGTGAGACCAAAAGTTAAATGGCAATAAAAGTAAAACGTATTTTTTTTGTTTTGTTAATCAACCAACTTAAATACTTTTTATATCGTTTTATTTTAAAAATAATTATTGGATCATCGTTAAACAGTTTTCTCACGATGTTTTCCTTCGCCTTTAGTGACTGCTACTCCTAATATAACTTTAGAATGTAGGTAACTTAGAAAATAAAGTACAGTTCATATCGAAATCCAAACCCATGACCTCCGGAATCTGAAGCCGGCGCCTTTGGTCATTGAGCTCGCGTGGTAATTAATCCCTATCTCACTATCTCTCTGAGAGATCCTGGCTCTAAAGCAGGACGAATATAGGCTAAAAAACGAGTTAGGTAGAAGTGCTAAATATTTTGCTAGTTTTTGCAAACTTCTTTTATACTGATACCGATAGCCCCACTGTGCGCCAACCCGGCGCCAGTCCCGGCTACCCCGTTTACTCTTGACGTTATTGTGTTCCAAATTGTATCACAATTAAACTCAATATGTCAGAAAATAATAACCTTTGTAGCTAGCTAAAATATATTTTCAGTTTTCGATGGTCTCTAAACTTTCAAAAATAATTATATTCTATTCTAAACTTTTAATAATAATGCTGTTTTACAGACTTAATAGGGAGTATACAGACTAAATAGGAGACATTAGCCTCCACGCACGGATGTACGTGCCTCCACGATACAGGCTAGGCGTATGTCCTAGGCTATGTCCCAGGTGTGTCCCAGCCCAAAGAGTATATAACCACTACGTCCAGCCAAAATGTTTCAATCAAGGACCTCTGTATTCTTTGCTCTTTATTCTCTTCTTGTTTTTTACTTCCTTGTTAATAAATTGACAAAATGTCTTTGTCTTATTGGGAAAATAATGTAAAAACATCAAATCGTGTAATATTTTTCAAAATTTAAGCTGTTCAAAAGTGGTTCTAATAACATGCTAGAAAAATACTCCATCCATTGGCCTCAACTTATGAAGTCACATGGTGCTGGTAACCGCCCGAAGAATGTATCGATATTTGAGTTATCTTGTAAAATTATGTTTTATGACTCTACATGCGTATAAGAAATCACAGGAATATCTAAAAATAAATTGTTATTAGAGTAACTTGATTTTTTAAAACAGTTTTCTTTGTGGTAAGAAAACCATAAAGACCGGAACCACAAGCGCTGCCGAGCTCTTCCGCCTTGAGAGAGACAAAGAGAAATAAGCAGAGCTGACTGCCATGAACTGACTGCCCATAAGAAAAAGAAGAATATAAAAACCATGTCGTTCGAATCTGAGTTTCTCACACAAGTTCTCCATTGAGGCGAAATACAGATCACAATATCATTGAGAGTAGAGGGGTCAGCGGGCTGTGGCGGCACCATAAATCTAAATGACTGAAATCATAGGCTCGGGATTAAGGCACCGGGAGGGAGACGGGTTTCGATTCAATTATTGAAAATTTATGAATGGCTACATAATGGAAGAAAATTTTACTGCCGGAAAACCAATTTTGGATTGAACGGCAATATCGTCGATTTCAATCAAAAGCTACTTAGTGCCATAATCTTATAACATAAAAATAGACCAATACGCTATTTCTAGTTCCAGTTTCTGCCACACGCAAAAGCTGTAATAACTTTTCGTGACAACTTTACATCGTTTATTGCGGCTCTTATTTATTTTGTACAAGATTACCTATATTACCTAGATTATGTGGTAAATACTGAAGAATAGTCAAAATGTGACTTTCATATCTTACAAAATATAAATAGAATCAATAAAGAATATTTTTCATAAGATGTATGAAGTTTGTTACGTTTCCTCCTTAAATAAATAAAATAAACTTTACTTGACTTTAAACATAACCTTTAAAACACATAATTATCACTTGTAATACTTCCCTTAATTGCCAATCGCCAAATCACATTCAGTGAGTATCTTCACTACCGATTTATGCCCACACTGCTGTTGCATTGTTGTGTAAATAAAAGTGGTTGGAAACTATCCAAAACGTTTTCTAACATCTCTGCAGATTAACAACAAAGATATGGATTCGTGCAAAAGATAGAAAACCGTCCAATTGCGTGTCGGGCCACGTGCAGTGTAGGGTTCTGAAGGAGGGGTTTTTTACCTGCTCTAAACAACTAACAGAAGCGCTCGCGGCCTAGTCGAACCGAGTGATTGGAATCGATCGGTGCATGTGCTCAAACAAGGTGCTTCTCTCCCAAAAACATTTTGAAGACGAGCGGCACAGTTTTGCGGAGAGAGAGAACTTTTAAAATCATCGCTCTAAAATCTTTTCGACTTAATTCCATTTTCGTTGCGTACCTACGTAGAACTTTGATGTGTGATAAAAAACAATTGACAAATGATTTCCCGCCACTTGTTTTTTTTTATTACTAAGAAGGTTGCAACGTTTCAAAAAATATAACATTTAAAATTCAAATAGTTGCGATTAGCTAGAAGTACAAAACTTTTAGTGTGCCCCATGTATTAGTCCACTGCTGGACATAGCCCTCCCCTAATGAGCGCCATAGCACCTTCTGTCTCTTCAGCTTGCCTCACCTACACCTAAATCAAGGATGATTTTTTTTCTCGCTTACACCAAAGTTTAATGTAGGGTATCGTTGGTTTGGTCCTTCAAAGACAATGTGGGTGTAGAAATGCGAAATATTAAGCTTAAAAGTGCTAATTTTGTCCGAGTAGGGCCTACTGGATGTCGTCCGACACGGACGGTTTTTATTGAATAAATCGATACCTTTTATAAGATAAGATAAGAATATTCTTTATTGTACACCAGAGCACATATTATAAAACATGTAAAGATACAAAGTACAATTGGGGGCCTTATTGCTAAAAGCTTTTATTTTTGTTCTATTACTACATTTTTTCAAAATCTGTAAAACATAACTTTAATACAAATAGAACCCGGCACCACAGACAATAACTATTAAACAGCAAACAGGGCTCTATGAGTACAAAATAGAGATACTAGTAGGTAGGTACTCATCGTGATGGTAGGTTCCTATAATGGACGTCAGTGCCTCAATAGTACTAACAAGGTTAGCCAATATCAGGAAAAACGAGAGCAATGAGTTAATAATATCTTAGTAACTCTTGAATGCGCCAAAACAAATAAAAAGATTTTGCATCCCATGGAGGTCCTTACCTTCAAAGTATTATAGAGTTATGGTAATGGTAATAAAAGAATAAAGTCTGTAATGGTAATGAGTTTTAAACAACGTTGTAAACTCTTTAGACACAAAAGACGAAAAAAAGAACAAAACAATGAGTTATTTATTTTATCCGTTCAAATAGTTTTATTTCATTACTTTGGTTGCCCCAAACAAAAGACGAAAAAAAAACCGACCAAAGAGTTATCTGTGCACATAGTTTTATTTCATTATTCTGTGTGCACCAGAGAACGTTTTTTTAATTTTTTTAGTTACAGACACACGGATGTAAATTTACAACCGTGTACAGACAGACCTCACCACTAAATTAGTTTTATAGGATCTCCTGGATTAGAATTTTTAACATGACAGCAATCCTATTAAGTTTTGAAATTTTTAATACTAGAAAATAATAAAAACACACTGCTAACCTCAAACATTCCAACAGTGCGAACCAGGGCTGGGCGCGAGCGTGATGTACAATCTGCTGTACAGTCCACCCCAGAAGCTGCTGCTCCTGGCTGGCTGCTCCACCGTCTGCACCACCGTAGCTGAAGCCGCCAAGATGTGGAACCTCATGGTGGTAGGTATCACGGTTATTTTTTAAGAATTTCCCACTGTCATTGTGATAGGTAAACCCACGAATGTCAAATGACATCCGTGGGTAAACCACACTTTTTGCGGTTAAATTAATAAAATGAAGTTTAAAAATAATACTCTGTTATTCTTGACTTGACAGTCGTGACTTTGGCAGAATTTGTCGAGATCGGCTGGTTGCTATATCAACAAGAAATAATAATTACAATAAAACCGTAGATAGAGTAAAACTAAAACTCACACACGACGACGCCTATGTTTAGCGTCTGTCTGGCTAGGGGTTGTGCGCGCGCGTGTCGTTCTGTGTGTTTTTGTGAGGGAGAGAAATTGTGCGTATGAGTGTATGTGTGTGTGTTTGGTTTACGGGTCGAGCTTAAATGCACCGTTATTTTATACGTTTAGACTAGAGAAATTAAGCCTCAAGCCGTCAGATGTCTGATGATGACCATCAGAAAAACACTTAGATTTCAGATACCAATGCAACCACAAAACTACAATTTTAGAAAAATCAACCCATTACCATTTGTTATATTCAAAATTAGAAGACTTGAGGGCCTGATAATGACCAGCTCAAAAACACCTGGTTCTAGTAAATTAGGTAATTAATTACTTTATTGCACACAGGCATTTCACAGGTCATTGCATGAGAAATACAATGTACAAAGGCGAGCTTATCTAACCTTATCTAAGTAAACTTAAGAACCGTGACAGATCTCTCGAAAATATAAATTGGGGGGACCAAAAATTATTAATAATAATTAATTTATGGCAAAGCCATACATAAGCAAAAACAGGTTCGCAGTGACAGTCACCGGATTGCCCACGCGCGTGTCCATTTCCTAGCATTTCCTAGCCAAGCCCTCGGGGCTAGCGTCGTTTTATTCGTAGCTAAAGCCAAATTAAAGTGAGTGAGTCCACATTTCCGAATCACAGGACTCACACGAATGATTCTAATATACCTGGGTTATAAATAACGTGTTCCGATCCAGGGCTGTTTAGTTTTGCTCCCCGTAACATTGTCTTCATTTTTATTTATGTTTTATCTCAAATAGAGATCAGTTTCCAACAAAAACAGCGTGAGGCTACTAAAAAACACGAAGATCAAGCTTTTATACTTCATCTCCCTCTCTCTGCCTGCAGGAGAGCGAATATGACAATATAACGTATATCTGATTCTGTGCTTTCTTCCTACGTATTGAAGTCATAATTATAAGACCACGGATGTCAAAAAAAGATCCGTGTTTAAGACACATAATATAAGATGACTTGTGCTGGTTCCAAACTGGGATAGTCTGTGTTATGGTGACCAAAAAAAAACACGTCACAAATACGAACAAACACCCGGACTGGAGCCATTTGTACAAAAAAAGACGGCCCCGAGTGGGAATCAAACCAACTCTGTAGAAGTTTAGCTAATAACCAAACGCGATTGAACATCATAAATGACGAATAACTTTGTAACAGCATTTCTTAATGATTATCGATGCTCTTCATAGTTATATATTAAACGAGTCTAATCGCGATTATTATTAAGTAAAACGAATTAACTTATTTCCCGACGTTTCGGCAGTGTCACAGTTGTCGTGGTAGACTGAAGTCGCGTGTACAGTCAATTATTGTGGATAGTCACTTTGAGGGATCTATGGTAATTACGGTTTACTTAATAAATAGTCGCGATTAGACCCGTATAATATATAACTATGTACGAGTATCGCGAATCATTAAGAAATATAAGATCATACTCTTGGCACCGAGCCTGAGCATATATTTTCTGAATGCCATTACAGTGAGCACCGATCTCTAAATGTTGCGTCACAAACGGGCTTTATCAGGATCAGTGTTGTGAAATTGCTGCTGTGACCTGACGAACACCTTAGTGCTGGCTCAGAAATTTTAATTTCCATACTTGTCGCTAGGTGGCGCTTCCTCGATGCCATAGAAATATGAGTTTACGTTAACGCGATCGAGTAGTTAAAAAACTCGCACTAAGCACTCTGCAGTGAGACGTATAAAGTTAAAACACGGAGTTTACACGTTCAGTCTGGCGTCAGTTCAGTCCGTGACCTTGATCAAGTTGGGATTGATGCCAGACTGATGAAGCATCAAAATATTCGAATATGCGTCAGTCTGGTCCATCAGACAATAGACAATCAGTCTGCCGTCAGTCTCACCAGACTGATGGAATTGACTGACGCCAAGCTTTACGTGTAAACTCGGTCTTACAAAGCGTGCTATTTCAAGGCGTATAGTATTGCACCCTAGTGTGAACCCTTGGACTTTGTATGAAAGCCTTATCCATTATCTTTTCTGCTACATCACGCTGTACTTTATAGCCGCTTGTGACGAACTTAACCTGTTAGTAATTGTGTGGCATTCCGTGTCACACAATTTTAATGATTGTAAAAAATTCGAGCACTTTCATATGCAGGGGCTACGCTTTGCTAGATAAAAAAATTACAGACATATTTTATCATCCTATAATACGAAGTTTTCGATTGAGATTACTCTTTACTAATATTAATACGTTCTCTCGTCACCTCAGGAGAAGTGCCTTGTGGGCGTGGCACTGTCGCCCAACGTTAGCCCATTTGGGCTAACCTCTGCGAAACTTTAAAATATGGCCGTCAATCGCTTCGCGCCAGTCGTCGTAGTAACATCTGAGAAAAATGCCTAATTGCGCAGTGATTACCTGCAGAAATCGCTGTGATACATGCTATTCAAATACAGGGGAGTTTCTTTTCACCGGTAAACCTATTTTACTCACTATATTCGTCTTATAAACTACGAAAAATCATAATTATAATAATTACATGTGCAATGTGCATCCCATTACTAAGAACATAAATGGGAAGTATTTATTAAATTGTAGTTATTCCACTGCTGTTTCTATATAGCATTTTCGTGGAGGTTTGCTAACTAGGAAAAGACAGCCCGCAGTGAACCGTCACGCAAAACTGATCATTGTTCAATGCGATGTTTCGATGTACGGCCGCATGTATTTGCCGCGAAATGTCAAATTCACCAGTAGGTCAGCTGGAGACATAGTGATGGGGTAGTTCCTTTCTTTTCGGACTGATTAAGTATCGATATTATTGAGGCATTTATAATCGTTCGTCCAGACTTCCAAATTACTAGAACCAATTATTGTAAGACTAGGTATCTAGTCTTATCGTCGACTATTGCCCGCGACTCCATCTGCGTAGACTTCAGCTTGCGTTGCTAAGGAAGCTTTTATTTTAGTAGAAGGATTTTGCCTTATTAAAAACAGGCCTAGCTTCGATCATGTATTTCAAAGAGTTTCTAATAAAGATAAAGAAAAATACGAAAGAAAAATGGATCAAAATACAAAGGATATAACTGATTTCCTCTCAAATATAGTACCATTTGCTCCATCTATTTTACAGAGAAGTGTTTCCAGATGCTTAAGTGGGGGAAAAATATTTCCGTGGGCAGTTCCTACTTTGAAAATACTAGTAATAATGAGTTCTATAAAGGTTGAGGTACCAGTATATTTAAAATCACGATAAAATTATACATGGTTTAGAATATTCAATTATCACTTTATTCTAATCTTCATTTCATATGGACGACGCATAACTCTCCAAAAGAATGTGTTTCTAAAGAAACAAATCAGGTGATGTGGTTGTGGTACTAAATCATAGTCTTATATATTTAATTATTTATGTGCGTTATGTTATAAATGAAATTCGATTATGTAATGAAAAATTAATTGCTTATATATGTCATATCGGCAAGTGCCGCGTCGGACGACAAGATGGAGAGAAGATCTCATCCTAGTCGAAGGAAGACGCTGGATGTAAGCCGCTTTCAACTGGTCTTTTTGGAAATCCATGGAGGAGGCCTATGTCCAGCAGTGGATATCTTGTGGCTGAATGATGGCGATAATGAAAATATTCTCCGTAGGATTTCAGTCTGATGCTGATTTTATTTTTTTAATCTATATATGTTTCGAAAGTTTCATTGACATTTTTTTTGACAAGCTTATAAAAGTTCTTACTATTTACTATATTTTTAATTAGGAAGTTACTTTATTTACAGGCCCATGATACATTTCAATCACAGCCATAAACATATTCTTTAGTTAATCCTTATAATCCAAGCGTGGCTACTGATTTCCAATATATCGCTGTTACGCAGACAAGTGGCAATTTCTTCAGAAAAATTGTTGTTTTTCGAGTTTACACATGTGTTTGTTCTATTTTTTATATAGCTGGGTGAATTATTTTCAGAGAATGAGAAAGTAATTGCTACTATTAAAAAGTCAGCACTTCATTCTTTCACCCAACCAAAACTGCTTTACAGAGTCCTAACAAACTTACCAATATAAGCCAATTTGTAAATGGTAATGTAAGTGCATTTCACGTTACATTGGGATTCAAATACTAAATAAAATAGAAAGAAATATCCAAGATCCAGGTACAAATGCGTCCCTGACCGTGGACATGCTCTTCACACAAATATTAGTTCTTTTCATTACCAGGATGCAAACCCAGAAGCTTTCCGGACAGCGTCACTACCAAGTATGCTTCAGTGGTGTTCTGTTCAACAAATTTAACATATAAACATTTTTAGCTTATCGTATTAGTATACAGTACAGGGGTCATCATCATTAGAAATAGAAATAGAAATATCTTTATTGAGAAATTCAAAATAATCTAATTATATATCAGTAGAAAGCCAAGTTTGCGTCTTTATCATATACTGAAGCCACAAATACTGTCAAAAAGACACGTACTTAATAAATATTTACATTTCACAGGACAGTAAATTGAAATAGGATTATTTGTTTTAATAATATTGTTTTTGTAAATTTAACATGCTCTGTTTTTTGTATCATCCCAACACGAAGTATACTGTTAATAAATGAATAACCTCTCATCGGACAATTTTATCGATAGATGTATTATTTGATACAAGTGTTCCATCCCTAAGGAGTTCACCGACGCTGTTGTTTTCGTGTATGAGTGTATTCGTACAATTGTTTTTCATAGTGTGCGAACCAATTAAAAGATTAGAACGCTAGTAAATGACTGGACAGACGTTTGCGTGAACCTTATATTTACAATATTGTGCATGTGATGAAAACGCACACATATTCAAAAGTGGCGACAGCGGTACCGGACTTATTTCGCGGCTAGGGCATATCTCCTTCTTTCTATGATCTGAGCTCGTCACCCATTGGTTGGCTAGAAAATAACACTTTTAAGCCCGTCTATTGTACAATATTTACCAATAAAGAATCCTAATAATATAAATGTGAAAGCGTTTGTTAGTCAGGAGTTAGGAGCCACGCAATAACGGCTGAACGGATTAACATGAAACTTGGCGTACAGATAAACAGGCATCTAAATTGAGACAATTTCTAACGCGGGCGGATCCGCGGGTTAAAGCTAGTTTTAACAATAATAATAGTCGTGGGTAGTTTTGGAAGCACTTATTCATTATAAAAAAAGAAAATATATTTAAAATGGCAATAATTTCATATTACATGTACTCATTGCGAATGGCGAGAAACTGCGAAGGATGGCGTCATGGGTAAAAATGGGCATCAGCACCCAGCAGTGGGCAGAGGTAGACTGGTGATTTTAATACTCATTTTATTATAGTGATTAAAAACCTGCCAGTGATATGTAAGGCCAGGTTTTCACGGTCTTAGTACGCTCGGACCGAGTACGCCATCCGAGTAAACTAATGCTTCTGATTGGACGGTTTTTCGTGACAACACCGAAATAGCCAAGCTGAAGTAGTTAGTTAGTTAGTTAGACCTGAGATTTCCGCACTTAGCCTCATAGTTGGGCCATTGTACGTAGCAAGCGCTGAGGTACGCTAACACCTCAGACACTAGAGTTTCCTTATGATGTTTTCCTTGACCGTCAGCGACTAGTATTGCTACTATAATTTCACAAATGTACATAACTTAGAAAACTAAGTCATTGGTACATGCCGGGGTTCGAACCCACGACCTCCCGATTGAGAAGCCGGCGTTCTACACCGCTCCACTACCACCGCTCGGTTACCAAGCAGAAGTATTAGTGTACTTCGATGGCGCACTCGAACCGAGCGCACTAAGACCGTGAAAACGCGGCTTAGTCTTAATATGCATTACTCTTTGACAGCTATGCTACGGGGCGTCGTCGCCGGCGCTGTCAGACCGCGCGCGCTTCCCCACGCTCTTTAGAACACACCCCTCGGCCACCGTGCACAACCCGACCAGAATCAAGCTCATGCAGAAGTTTGGCTGGTCCCGCATCGCCATACTGCAGCAGGCTGAGGAGGTCTTCATATCGGTGAGCTGAATTAAAAAGGTCTTAATTCATTCTCGCTGGATTGGCGACTCGAAGTGGATTTTAAAGTCCGCAACCGAAAGACCTCATCTCTGGTTTTGCCGCCACCAATACAGGTTTGCAGATGAGCAAGTGCTGGCATGAAGATAAATCTTTCTCTAATCAATTCCACTCAGTTATTCGCTATTCTGCGAAATGTACTTCAATAAAGATAATTTGCACTTTTTTTCAATTTCATATTCTTATCATGCAAGAACATTCTCCCCTGCACGTCAATACCTATATCGTAGGAAACATGACAGCCCGCGTCACGTGTATTATGGCACTAAAATGTCAAATATTTAGAATTAATGTTCCGGAAAATCGTGATTAAAATCACGTTTTAAAAACAGTCCACTTTAGGTAATTATTAGAGACCCATGGCTTGGAATTTAGGTCCAAGAAGCAGGGACATACGTACATATAAGGATTATAGCAAAAAAAAATCGGGGTTGGTCCCTTAATAAAATGTTTATTGATGAGTCTTTTCTTATATTCTCTGCAATAATCCGTATAATAAAGGACCGGATGGCTTGGCGTGAAAAAGAAGAGGCTTATGCCCAACAGTGGGCTCTGTTTATGGGCTGATTATATATTATGAGATAGATAGAATAGTCCGTAAAAACTGCAGAACTATAAAAAGATCAACGACTTGACTAAGCCTTGCGTTACTTTACAAACACATGTTTTATCTTGTCGTAGTAACTAACACACGAGAGGAATTCATACATGCATACATTCATACTTACGAGTACATCAATTCAAGCCTGTATCCATACACAGAGACCATTTACCACGATCCTGACAAACCTCGAGATGAGTTCGTTCACGGAAATGGTTAGCAATATCGTTATTGCTCTGTTTATTTGTATCGGGCTGCGGGAATTCGGGTACCCTTGATGGGGACAACCCTTAAGCGTTTCGAAGCACACTTGATCTTATTTCGAATTTCGACAACACCCTTCTCCCCTCAATCATGACACTGCACTTAACACACCGAAACCCTCGGATCATGTGTGATGCTACAAGAGGATAAACTCCGGTAATATATTATTTGTTTGCGTTGACTGCAAAAGAGTTGTATTTACTTGTTCCATAAAAATATTAGCTGCTGACCCACGGGAAATCAAATGTGGCTTACAAAGGTTCTCACAAGAGAATTTCTTTGTTATTAATTTCATATGAGAGGCTAGAAGCCAACAATAACATTTGAACGTGCTTCCACGGTTCACCTCTGAAATATATATCTACTGAAACACCGCTTTTATATATTATACGTCGCTATTGTTTAATTTGGTAAACGTAATTAATTGCATTTCTTTAAATAAAAATTGAGTTTGTATACAATTTTCCGTGTGTCTTTAAGATATGAAAATATGGACATTAAACCAATAATTTCAAAAATTGTTTGGTACCCTACTTCTCAAATTGCCAACTTCTCCTCACCATACCTACTTCTCTGTTTGACTACTTCACAAAATAGCCTTAGTAAAACATCAGTTATAATAACACTTATTAATTACAAAAATATTAACTTACAAAATTTGTGAAGTTATAGTTATAGCAACACCTCTCACCAACTATGAAGGAAAACAACGCGTCGAAACCTGGGTGTTTTAGGTGTTTAAATACTTCAGCGCTTTATAGGCTACATAAAAAAATATATAAAAATTTACACCGCAGAATCACTCGTCCTGTTCCCAAACGAGGTTAACTTGTGCTACGGTAAGCCGGCAAGGACTGACTTCACAAAAATGAAATTACACCCAGAACTCACGCATAAGTTACTCTAATTGACGTGATTTAGGAATGAGGCATTTTAGAAGTAACCATATACACTCCTGGACACATCTATTGGCCCACCTTAGAGTTTAGGTTTCGATGGCCCATACCTAAATATGATTGCTAGATTGAACAAAAACTATTGACGCAGTTTTAAACCTGATACATTTTACATAAACATGGTTCGAAACTGCATAAAAACTTTTTGCTCGACCTAATATAAATTTTTAGCTAGGACTAAACGAAACTGAAAATGCAAGGTGGGCCAATAGATGTGTTCAGAAGTGTACATGTGAACGTATACCTCTATATTTATTGCCTCGTTGGTCTATCGGTATGCCGGAAGACGTGGATTCGATTTCCACTGGAGCGCGCCGTACATTTGTACAAATGACATAAGTTTGGGGGTATTTCCTTGATTATTATGTCCTCGCCTAGTTAACATAGCGCAGAGTATTCTTGTCTAGTTTGTAACCAGGACAAATTATCGTGTTGTTTGAAAGTTACTATTACAATTATTATAGTCGTAGAGTAATGTTCAGACAAGAGAATTATCAGTATTTAGAGCTGAGATTCTTCCCGCGGGTGTCGTACAAGGCGGCTAAGGGACACAAACCGGGGGGTGGGCATCAGCACCCCCTGCAGTACAATTCCACCAAACTGCGATCCCCAACCCGCAAGCCCAGCGCGGGGATTATGGGCACTACCCCCCAATGATGGCAAAACTTTGCGCTCATTAGGGGAGGGCTATGTCCAGCAGTGGACTAATATAGCCTGAAGAAGAAGAAGAAGAGCTAAGATTTCCGCACTTAACCTCATAGTTGGGCCATTGTACATAGCAAACGCTGAGGTAAGGTAACCTTTTCAAACACTAGGGTTTCCTCACTATGTTTTCCTTTACAGTTAACGAGTGGTTTTGCTACTATAATTTCACAAATGTACATAACTTAGAAAACAAAGTCATTGGTACGCGCCGGGATTTGAGCACACGTCCTTCCGATTCAGTAACCGGTGTTCTACCTCCCCGCACCCAAGAAGATTACTATTAGTGTCTCATTTGTAATCTCTCAAATCACTGGGCTTCTATTTAGATAATTGTTGTCGTGACATCAACTGTGTTCATTCCGATAATTATGACATTCAATTAACTCTAATCTGATAATCCAGCCCTTACCCTAACCCTACCGGAATTCCTCTTAAAGATGACTAAAAGTGCTGCTGACAAATAACTAAATAGTAAACTGCTACCCTTCTAATCAAACTATATTATAAAGGCGAAAGTTTGTGAGTATGTGTGTTTGTAACTTTTTCACGTCTAAACGGCTGGAGCGATTTTGATAAAATTTGTTATGGAGGTAGCTGACACCCTAGATTTACACATAGACTACGTTTTACTGTGGGAAAATATCTTATTCCCATGTGAAAATCGATAAACCGCGGGGCACAGCTAGTATTATATATGTGCAAGTTTGTGAAGATGTTTGAATGTTTGTTACTCAATCACTCAGTAGCGGCAGGGTGACATTTGTTGGGTCAGCTAGTATGTATAAGTATATGATCTCTCCAGCATATGCTGAGTCAGATCCCCTTTACATTTGCCGCAACTGGAAGCTGCTCTCTTTTATTGTTTGTTGATTTGCTTCTACTATTTCTGTTACTCTTCTTGTGTGATTATTCGCTGTACAAATTTACTTTTTGTTGTGATATTTTTGATCTATGATATACCTGTGAATTAGAGTAGATGCAAACAAATGTTTTTTTACTATTGCCCCTCGAAAAAGGGCAATAATAACAGTGAATAAAACTCTCAAAAGCACTCACTGACTGAATTCTTAATTTTGAACTTGGAAAAAGCACGAAAATAAGAATTATGTACAAAAATAAATAAAACATGCTAAAAATAAGTACTGGCTGGCTAACCAGAGATATACTTTTTTTTTAAATATCCTTATAATTTGGTTTTTTTTCTTCTATCTGTTAACGTGGTTGTTTTATATAATTGGAAAATCTATTATAAAATGAGTTCTTCCAGTGACAAAAATGAGGCAGTAACTCTGGAATAATTTCAAACTAAATCAGCAATTACTCGTATAGTAGATAATTTGTTGCCGCCAAATCTCGAGAATTATACATGAAAAAATACAATTTGTTCTGCGAATGGAAAACCGTGAATGGCGTCTACTCCTTTTCAGAGTCTTAGTTCAGAGTCCATATTTTTTAAGTATTTCAACGAATTAACTAAGACTGAAAAGAAGTCGACATCTTGGAGCATGTATTCTATGCTTAAAGCCACAGTGAGAGTCAAACACAACATTGATATTTCAAATTAAGTATATCTATTGTCTCGCAGTCAATAGTAAAAAGAAGAGTACACAACTCGTGAAAAAAATTCAATATCAGCCAGTGTATCCCTCTTTCCGAATTCTCCGCTAAGGATTCTAGATTAGAATCCTTATTCTAGAATCCTTCGCTGCTCTCTCGATCCAAATTAGTGACTAGAATTAAATTCCTTGTTTTTCACTTGTTGTAAATCTACTATTATATATATATTTCTATCTAATAACGTAGTAAGAATATCCTTTTTTTCTTAAGTTCAATAAGATAAGAATATTCTTTATTGCACACCATTGCACATGGTATAAAAACATGTGTAGATACAGCTTATGGCTAAAAGCAATTACAAGGATCAGACGATGTAAGCTGAGAGCAAACATTGCTTTCGGATTACATGACAATACACACAATCTACAAACTTACAAATTATTAATGGTACGAAGCTTGAACACTAGATTTGGCCTTTGTAACATACGTACACATACATAACCTCACGCCTGTATCCCAGAGGGGTAGGCAGAGACCAGGGAGAGCCACTTGCCACGATCCTGACACATCACCTTCGCTTCATCAACGTGCATGAGTCGTTGCATGCACGCACGCCGGATCCGGGTACTTTTTATCTTCCCCTTTGCTAAAACATCCCCTATTTGGTCGATGTATGTCCATCTGGGACGTTTTTTACCAGCCCTTCCACTCACATTCGCAATATATATTTGTTTCGTCAATCTTTCTTCCTTCATCCTCTCCGCATGTCCAAACCAACGCTACATTCCTTTCTCAATTCTAGTCTACATCCTCTTTCAGTCTACAACGTTCTCTAATCAGACTATTGCGTATCCTGTCATTCAAAGTAACATTGTACATACTGCTCAAGGACCTCATTTCTACTGCCTTAATTCTACTTTTTTTTTTTTTTTTGCCACACCCAAGTCTCGCTACCACACATAAGTGTTGGGACCAGCACACCATTATGATTAGCCAGAATTGTAACAATTGTTTTTTCACAAAACAACCTCGATTTCATCTCTCGGTCTCGGTTTTAAAAGTACCTTAAACATTTATGTGTGTCGGGTTTTAAAGTACATTTCCGTTTGATTTAAAAAACATCTATCAATACTACAATATCATCCAGATTGTGGGTGGATAGCTATCAGGATGGTATAGGTCTATATCTAGTGTGAGTGAAGATGTATACATCATATCATTACGTACCTATATGTAAAGGCCAAAGTTTGTGGGTTGATCTTGATACATCCAACCCAACCAACTTTACATGGCAGAAAGGACTCAGTGATTATTTAAATGGAATGTGCCAAATAATACTAGTGGCCCCCTTCTCAACACAATGACGTTATTAAATCCATTGGCAGTGATAATTGTAAGCTGAAACATTTGTCAGTATCGCCGTACCGCACGCGTCGTACGTGCCGCATTTTCTGATGGCCTCGTACATTTAAGGTAGAACCACACTGAGCTCACGTACGACACCTACGCGACGACATGTGGAGGTATTAATGGGCACCTACACCAGGCCCATGCACGCGACGCGAATTGGCATCACACGGCAGTTTTAACTTATCGATGTATTATATAAATTTTATCATACAGTAAAGTTACTTAAGTTGCTTTAAAATGTTATATTTTGAATACAATTTATATTGTTCTTGAATAAATAAAATAATAAAAAATGACTGTACTAATAGAAGAAAGACAACTTTTGTTTAAAAGAGTAAAAATTAAAAAAAAAATATTTTTTAACAATTACTATTATCATATTATTATCTTTTAGGATTTTGTGAGTATCTTGATGAAATACTTATTGAGTTAGTTATTTTTATATTAATCCAATTTAGAAAAAATCTGACAAATAATAGTGTAGCATCACAAGATCTAGAAATAGACTAGACATATACGTGGGGTACCGTAGCAAGATCTTCTTGCGTGTGAATGTATTACGCCGATCTTGCATGCAAATTCAAGCGGCCCAGATACCACATGTATTCAAGAATGTCATGTGGCGTTACGAAGGTAGCGAACGTGAGCTCAATATGATTCGTCGTTTGCAAATCTTTAGTTAGTATTGCCACCAACTTTGGCTTTAGTTTATTTTCACTGTGACACTGTGAAAGTTATTTATTTATCAATTTTATTTAAAACAGGGCGCGTGCCATGCTGACAAGTGTGCATCTAGCTTTAAAAATCTTACTGGTGACTTAAATTGCTTAAGAATGTGCAAATTACAATAAAAAAAGTTTAACTCAAAAGTTTAGAAGAAAGTTAATGTCTAATCCTCTTTGCCTGTATTTTTTATTTAAGAATATGACAAAAACTCAACTTTCAATTTTGAGAAGCGCTCACGGCCTAGTCGAACCGTGTGATTGAAATCAATCACTTGTGTTAAGCAACAAAAGGCGCGGTCAGGCGCAGGATGGGTGACCGTCCTATGACTTTCGCTAGTGGCATTTTTCCGAGCGCTTCCGTGCTTCGCAAGGCACGCTAAGCCGTTGGTGACGGCTGTCATGTAATGGCATTCGTTAAGCCATGTCAGAGGCCTTATAGGCGGCTTGATAACTTTTGACAGTAAGACCCGCCACTGTCTCGACAATCCTCCACCAACCGAGACTTGGCCCCTGTGGTAGAGTATAACCTTCCTGCAATGCAGGAAGAGACCCGTGACATACAAGGGTTGATCGAAATCGACATCGAAACTTTTTATTGTCTTTTGTGCACTCTTTAAAAGAATGACGGAGACGAAACATTTGCGTTCTAATAAAATTTCGCTGCATAAAAGTGGAAAAATTCCTATGAATACTTTTAATGAAATGTAATTTATTTGGGCTATCCGTAATTTTGTTTTTTACACATTAAAGCAGTATAGGGAGACTTGTTCACTTGGAAAACGGCCACTTCTGGCTGCCCGAGAAGTGGCCTGTTAAAGAACCGACTTTTTTGTCGGAAGAGTCCGATCAGGTTTCGCTCTGATTTGCAGAGCATAATCATGGTGAATAGAGATGAAGCTCGTATCGTCGGTTCCTCGTCTCTGACTGCGGGGCAGCGCGCGGCGACCCTTCCGATAAAAAAAATTAAATAAGTGAATTCGGAATCAAGTTAAAAACATATAAAGTGAGTGTATAGTCAACGATGCTATGGAAACAGTTTACAAAATCTGTGTTGATCAACACGTTGTAAATAAATTATACGATCTGGACAGCAAGAGTACTCTTTCATAAAGCTAAAATTTTAAATAAATAACAATTAAATTATTTGAACTCCGACACAACCGACCTCTCTGCTAGTTTGGGCAAAAATTACAGACTATCGTAAGTTCATTACTAGTTATAGCTTTCCTGAGTTTATTACTAATTATAGCTTACCAGAGTCCTGACCGCAGCTATCTATCTGTCTATCTATCTCTCTATCTATCTCTCTATCTATTATCTACCTATCTATCTATCTATCTACATTAAATTTTAAAGCGGTGGAAGCCCAGTGGGTAGAACAATGGGCTCACAAGCGGGAGACCCTGGTCAGATTCCTGGTGCGGGCTTCCAACGACTCTGTTTCCTACCACTCGCTAACTGTGAAGGAAAATATCGTGGAGAAACCCGAGTGTGTGAGGTGTTCAAATACTTCTTCTTCAGGCTATATTAGTCCACTGCTGGGCATAGCCCTCCCCTAATGAGCGCCGTAGCGCAAGGTTGTGCCATCATTGGGGGGTAATGCCCATAATCAAAAACTTCAAATACTGCAGCGCTTGAAATTGGAAATCCGCGGTAGGCACCCGGAGTTATTACCCTCATACTCTCTCTGAGAGAAGGTCTGTGCCCTGCAGTGGGACGTTTTGTACGTACCTGAAATTGGCGTATGCGCATCCAACAACTTCTTCTTCTTAGCGTGTCGATGGCAAGCCATTCGCGGTGAAAGTATTTGCCAATCAGCGTAAAGGACTCGCTGATTGGTGCACCTGACGTACGGGCTCAGTAGGAATGAGGATGGTAGCAAATGGATGACCCTGGTCTCTACCTGCCCCAACGGGATACAGGCATGAGCTTATGTATTAATGTAATGTCGTGCGTGTCTCGAAATGCTCTCGTCAGTTTTAAAATGTGCACGGGAGCATGATGTGTTTATTTATTATCCGTACAGTGTAAACAGTTCCGTCTGGAACATAGTAAAAAGTTATATCTAAACTTTATTTTACCATTGCCTTTCCATTATCATTACATTATACCAGTAATATAGGTTGTATTTCATGAGTCATACTCACAAGATGTATTTATTGTACTGAAATGAGAAATGACAGTGATGTGAGACTCAATACTGTTGATTTAATACTCATTCCTTGACTAATTAATCAATGGAAACCAATTACTCCAGCGCAAACTAGATCATTAATTCTAGATTGGCTGCAGTTCAGAACCAATAGTTTGATTATCGAAATTATATGCCCTTTGTAATTGTGATGGTAGCGTTATGTAGCTGAAAGACATTTTCTCTAAAGAGTGCTATTCGACCGTATGCTGTATTGTTCGTTTTAGTTGTAAGTCTACGTATGAGAAGAATGTTTAACTGACAAAGAATTTTTTGAAGAGAATACAGCAGTGTAGATCACTGGTTGGCGCGGCCTCGCGTTTTGTCCTCGTCGGATTCTTTCGTACATAAATCATTTTTCATTTCATATGAAAATATAAACCGTACCTATATTCTTCTACGCGACCCAATGTTTAATATTATCTAGAACGTGGTTTCTGTCACGACAATTTTCAGTACCGATGTAGCTTTGTCGATGATCGCGCAATTGTTTCAGGGTCTGGTTGTATCTAGGATCGTAAAAATTTATCTATTTCATTGTCTTAGTCTATAAACCTATCTACTTGGTAATCAGCAGTGGATTATCCAGACAAGCCGTGCCCTTTACGGACCGTCCCTTGCGTGACTAAAATTGTTCGATTGGCTGTAACTTGTTCGCTCTGATATCGTATCAAAAGCGACACCCGCTATACGACGCTGTCTGCCGATAGCTCATAGACAAACAGAGCCTTCCTGATTGATTCTTGACAATGCGATGTCTTCCGCCTCACACGATACCGGAAGCTATTTTAAGCGCGGAAAAATACATTTCAATTTCCCTTCCTCGTTTTACCAAAATTGCCTGAACGCTTTGTTCACATTTTGCTTTCAATATTACGGTGCGCAAGTGTTTATACGGGAAACAGGCCCTGTTTTGAGATGTTTTAATAATATACACTTAAGTACATACCTACACGTTTCGTTAATTATTCATCATCCACCTATCACAATTTCTAGTCCTGATCCTAAGTATGACCCACGGGATAAGGATTGGTAGATAATGGTCCAATTTCTGAATTGAGACTTTCGCTAAGTAAATAGTTAACTTTAGTGCTGTCTCTTCGAATTTCTCAGAAAAGAGCGTGACAGAACTGATTAAGTATTTAAGATAAGATAATATAAGAATATTCTTTATTGTACACCAGAGCACATATTATAAAACATGTAAAGATACAAAGTACAATTGGCGGCCTTATTGCTAAAAGCAATTTCTTCCAGACAACCTTACGACGGAAATTTGCTGAAGAAAATAAGAGACGGGTAGTCGGTGCAAATATGAATATTTTAATACACTACTTATATAAATAACAAAATACCTACATAAACAGTTACACACATAGTTATGATAAACTTACATAAATACGTTATAATAACAATCTACGCGATGAGGAAATAATTACAATATTGTGTACCTATATGGAGACATACGGAAAAGACAAAATGAAAAGGACAATGCACGAATACTAAACTTGCAGGGACAGATAAAACTCCTTAACTTGCTTTTAAAGAAAGAGATATTTACTTAGTGAAGATCTCAATTCAGTAACCGGTCCATGGCAAAACACCCAGACTGTTTAATACATAAACAGGACGTTTATATACGAATTAAAGAACTCCAGCCCACAGCAGAAATCGTACCCACGGCCTGTATACCATGGCAAAGAGATAAATTAATCTCTCTACGCGCTGGCGATATGTACCTACCGGCCGCCCTCGACTCATACAAATCTAAATGTTCCGCTTTAATTCTTCCATCTGGCGACCCAACACCGCTTCTCTACGCCACTTACCTCTCCGGTGAGTTAAATCTCGCCGATAAAAATTCAAATGTCGGATGGCCACATCGGATGTGATGATTCGTTTGTTGAGTTGGGATTTCAGCCCGGTTTATGGAAATAACAGGATATTCTTATTCAGTGCGTGGGGACGAGCGTTAGGTTCGACCCAAGTGGAAATGATTGAAAATGCCTGACCCTGTAAGGGTTTCAATGAATTACACGGCTTCAATCTGTACAATAACGTGTATGGTACCATGAAATATTAAGTATATTTAAAACTGGCTGTCCCTTCACTTCACCGCCCCAACATCTTACAGCGACAGAATCTGTTTATACGATTCTTTTTACCATAGCAAAGCAATAAATGTCTTAGAGTTTGACTTGAAAAAGGGTTACTGAAACAACGAAATAGTATCCCACGGTAACGCATTATCCAGTGTTATAATATTTTGTTGTTACCGTAACCTTTTTTTTTCCTGGTGATGTTATAATATCCTGGTGTATTCAGATCTTCGTCTGTATTTTACGTAACTCCATTAAGCAGTTATGGCGTGATTGAGTACCTAACCAACATCCAAACATCTTAACCATCTTTTTTAATTAATATTAGTAGGATGTTAATTTTGACTCAAAACAAAAATCTGCAGTTGTGGAAGGTTATAATTAAAGCTTTTGAAAACTCTAAATCGGGTGCTACCGCGCCTAAAGCAAGTGAAACTTACATGAGTGCCTATGTAGTTAGTAGTAATGAAAGGAACCGCACCTTTCATCCTGTATTCAATGTAATTAAAGCAACTCCGGATTTTTCTGCATAAGTAAGTTAGAAGTTCTTGTGCTTCTGTTTTGCTTTTACGGCCGAAGCGCGGTCTTTCCGGGGAAAAATCTGCGACTAACAGTTCGTGGGTAAGTTCTACGAGTATCTATTCAGAGCCGCGTTTCACAAATTTACAATCATAGTTTATTATGACAATTCGTTATTCTTTTCGTAGCCGAGTCTACCTACTTGTTAATCGACTTTGAAATATACATAGAATTTTCATTTCGCATGTTTCGTGCTCTGGACTGAGTTTCACACTATTAATTCGTGGTACATTGCTTAGAAGAGTATTTTTGTTAGTCTGTGTGTTAATCGACTTTGTAATGTACATAGAATTATAATAAACCATGCATTGTAGATCTAAATATCAGGCTCGGCCTCTTTCCAGTTACGCCAACCCCCGGCCAATCTCGTCCATGGCTTTTTGACAATTTGATTACCGATCTTTTACCTAATCTAAGCTACCGCTCCTGCCACAAAAAGTGCTGGTCGCGCATCCCCATACACTGTTTATCGACACTTCACTTGGTTATACGGGTAATTAAAAGCAGTGAAAACCGCTCGTCTTATGTGGATAATTTAAGGCCGCGAATCTTTGTTCCATAAGCGTTATTTAAGACAGTGAAAACCGCTTTTTCTATGCTAATACGTTATGGCTGCGAAAACTGCCCGTACTATTTAATGGGCCTGTTTTATGGTGCATCTTTGTTTCAGACGGTGGAGGACCTGGAGGCCCACTGTAAAATGGCGAGCATTGAGATCGTGACGCGACAGTCGTTCCTCTCTGACCCGGGTGACGCCGTGCGCAACCTTCGGCGTCAAGACGCGCGGGTCATCGTCGGCCTCTTCTATGTCGTCGCGGCCAGGCGCGTGCTTTGCGAGGTCTACAAGCAACGGCTCTACGGGAAGTCGTACGTCTGGTTCTTCATCGGTGAGCAAAAGTACTTTGTGTTTATGATGTCCTTCCATGGTTACCATAACTTGGAACTGGGATAAGTGATTGTGTTGTGTTGAAGGTATTATTAACAGCATCATCACCGCCGTCGTCGTTGTCATTTTTTTTTTACGTAGCCTCGTTTGTGTCCCACTGCTGGGCAAAGGCCTCCCCAACTCAGACCAGATGTTTCTGTCTTGTGCCACCTCAGACCACTCCGGCATGTGTCGGTCGAGATCGTCTCGCCAACGTTTTCTTGGCCTACCTCTCCTGCGACGACCACCTTGTGGCACCCACTCGGAGGCAAGTCTTGCCCACCTATCCGGGTGCATTCTGCTGACATGCCCTGCCCAACTCCACTTCAACCTTGCAGTCTGGACACCCACATCAGCTATGCGTGTTTTTGAGCGTAGCGTAGTGTTGCGGATATGGTCAATCCTTCTGACGTCGTCATTATTATTATTTATTTGTAAGAAGATTCGAAGATAGACAGAATAAATGCCGTATGCAGACGTTGTTGCATTCACTTTTATTGGTTGTAAATAAACGTGAAGGAAGTAACCTGGAACTGCTACAAAAACTCAGTGTATCTATTTAAATACAGAATCATGAAATGGATTTCCATGACCATCATCCATGGCCGGATGTAATGGATTCGTCCTAAATATGCTTTCTCTAAGTGAGATTTTTTCTTTGAAATATGATTGAAATTAATAAATCAGAAATTATTTCCCGAAAATAATCAACAAAAAATTAAGTAAATCTGCCGAAAGAATTCCACTATTTTTAAGCATTTCAACGTTTGGTCAATGAATTCCTTACTTCGTGGGAAAGTGTGTCTACAATGGAATGATTGGATTTCGTTTCATTCAAAATCTATGGGGCCTATTTACACGCACTCAAATCCTGATCGATTATAATTATCTAACGGTCAAATCAGAAAATAATTTGGCAATTAGACTATTGAAATCGTTCAGGATTCAGTGCGGGTACTCGTAATATAGGAACTGACCAACGTTATTCGTTGCCAGTAAATAATAACGTTTGTTTCAACTCAAGCGGTTGAGTGTAAAGGGAGACCACGTACGGCAAAACAAATGGTGCTATTTATTAGGCCACTTTGACAGGCGGCACCGTTTATTAACTTGTTCATATACACGAAACGCTGCTTCGCGCCGCGGTGAATTTAAAACAAAACGTGTCATTAAAATGAGCGACGATGAAAAGCAATAAGGATTAACGGGGCTCTATGAATTGCCAGGAATAAGGCGGCCTATAACGGGAATAACGTACCGAGGGGTGGAACACAAGCTACCAGTGATGTTGCGTGCGCTTATCGTCACGCTCTTTTTACAAAAAGAAAAGTGAAATATTCCACTCTTTCTTACGAAAAGGTCACAATGGAAAGCGTAACTAATTATAATATTTTTTGTTACTTACATTGTTACGTAAAATAAGTATAAGAGGGCCAATCTCCCGACAGTGGTTTTATTACATTAGTGTCGAGGAAAAACAGTTAACGAATGACTCCAGAGCACTCTTGTGCCACACTACAGAGAGACATTAATGGCACTGAGAATAACTTTAGAAACAGTGCGCAAATACGTGCCCACCTTACACTTGATAACGACCCCCCGCTGGGCAATAAACTGGAAGAATCCACCTGTTATATTCTATCGCACTTCCTTTTATTCGCGCCTATTCCGCCGACATAAACCTTACTTTCCTCTTTATTGACCCTCACTAGTGCCCTATTTTTTCCGTAACATTCGACTCAATGCAACGATGCTCTGATTGCCCCAGTGAGCATTCCTTTGTTCAGTTGGCGTCGATGTTCATCTCTTCCCGCTGCTTCAATATCTGTCTGTGGGATATAGAATTGATTTGTCGAGTTAATATGGGAAGTGGAGCGAGGATGCAACTTCATTATTAAATGCGGTTCCGCGTGTAGACAAGCGGGCATGCCTGTGGGCCGCAGGGCGGTACTCGCAGAGGTTATTGCACGAAGAGACATTCCGCCGCGTATGCGCCGTCCGGACTCCGGTCTACCCCTCAGCTGAACATGCTTATTACATGCATGTATTGTAGAATACTTAAATAAAGTGGATATTTGCGATCATTCCAGAATATTCACGATGAAACTGATAATAGCCAAACTGCATTCTTATACAGCACAGTGAGTCCTAGTTTGGGACCAAGGCAGGTTGTTGTGTGTAAGTAGCTTTTTTGACAAATATGCGTCTTCACGGTTAAGGACGCCAGTATAAAATTAGGAGTCAATGATAATTGCATTTAATTTTCTTCTTTCGCGTTCTCGTTGCTAATTTATTTGTATAGTAGCTAACTTCACAAACGTAGTTTTGCTATATTAATTAGCCTTCGACCTATTCTCCGTCCTACCAAATACACATAGAATTTAATTTACAATAGTGAAACCGTTTTGGAGGAGTTCCACAGCAAACACTGTGACACGAGATTTTTATACCTATATTAGAAAGGCTTGCTGCAGTTTTTGTCGTCATAAATACCTAATTTTGTTTTTAATAAAAGAATACCCGTGTGTCATTGAAAATAGGTACTTATGTTAAATAAAAAATGGTTTTCAAATTGTTTGAATTCTACATTTGCTTTAGTATAAACAAATAAAGAAATTTTATTAAAATGTGTTGTGTAATAAAATATTATAGTCTAGTAGGTATATTATGGAACTTGCACACAGTTTGTAGAAGACCCATCAGAACAGAGGCATCTGAAGTGTCATTTAAATCATCGTTAGCACTCGAGATTCCTATGATTCTAAAACGAACACTATTTTATGTAGTATCGTTAGTATCCTACTGCTGGGTACAATCCTCCCCCTTAGCTCTCTGAAAACAAAGTTTTATCGTCGCGAGCAATTATAAAGACCGTAGAGATAAAACACTATAGGACACTGTACGAATATCCTAGCAGGTACATTATAGACACATAAAGTGTAAATTATACAGTTCATAAATTCCGTTGTGAAACTGATTATATATTCCAGCCACTTTATGATATCCCAGTTAATGAAATGACTATTGGATCGATGAGCACATAGCGGCAAACTTTTGGGTCAGCTGCGCGTGTGTGCCCCAACTCTGTTTATTAGCTTTCAAAGTTTGTTTCCGAGTTATGGTGCTGTCTGTAATATTTATGACTTTTATTTAAATTATTTGCATGCTCCGCTGTAAAAGTACCCCGCAGTAACTCGTCAGGAGACCAACTGGCGTAGTACGCGGCCGCTGTTGTGCCTTCAAATTATCTTTAACTTTGCAACTGCAAACAGCCAAGGAAGTAAATGGAATTTGCTTATTCATGAGACCAAATTGGGTGAAGCGCCGTCATTTCAGAACCTGGAGGCTCTCGATTGTGTTTAAATCAAGATAGGTTTTAAAAGCGCGGCGGGAAAAGAGGAATAAATTGTCGATATCCGACACGAGTATCTAACGAGTTGCGCGGAACTGGATGACAAAGGCTCTCACTAACTCCAGTAACAGTATGAATGTTTCAAAACAAGGTCTGCATCTAGATCATTTGCTCAGATAGTGTTACATGTGACTATTGGCTGTCTGCCAATACGTCAACTCAAGTTCGGCAGGTTATCGACGTCCGTTCGACCTTAATATAACCTAGGGAATCTTGCCTTTCCTCTATAAAACTTTATAAACCTAATAAACTTAACCACAAAAGGGATCTCTTTAAAGCTAAACTATTGACGCGTTCCACTATTCGAAGAGGTCTGCTAAAGTTTTGCTTGATTTGCGTTTTCTTTAGGCACTAACTCAGATCCAAAACGGTAGTACAAAAGGGGGATAAAATCGCTTTAAAAAGCGTAGGAGTGTGACACATGTAAATAGACTGTTAGGGTTCGTGTATAAGCGTATGGCTGGGTGGAAGCCGCAACAGAACGGTTGCAAGGGATTTCCGCTTATATGGTGTGTCAATGTCAGCCGACCGCCCCCGCTTGAGGTTGGAGAGAAATGTGAATAAATTTTAACCCTTCCAAATAACTTGCCACCCTCTCGTCGGGAAAAAAATCGGCTCTAAAAGCTGGGGCCGTGAAAGCGTAAAAAATGTCCCTTGGTTTTAATAAATCGCCGATTTATACGGAACTGCTTTCTCTCTCGCAGTTTTCCTTGACAAAACAAAACTATGCAAATAAAAGCACCGCATCATTTTTCTCTACGCAATATTTATTCAAACTCATTTACTTTATTTTCTTATTTCTATACATTAACCGCTACTTAAAGCACTGGGGGTGCTAACTAACACCACCAATGGAATAAAATGCATAACTTGTTTTTTAATACGTTTTTTTCACTTCGCCTTAAATCACACCTCACCAAACGTGCACTAATTAGATATTTAATGCTGTAATATACTATTACTAACTATGTGCTATGCCTAAACTTGCATTCATATTAATATTCTCATTTGTATAATATCATCATTGGGACGCGCGGAGATTGTTTCTCTTTATTGGTAGGAGCTTTTATTGCCACTTAGATACCATTTCGCTCAACTTTTATGAAAATACTTAGCCTTGAGTTAAGCGGAGACGGCACAACAGAACACACATTTGTCCGCCTCGGGCTCTACCCCATAACAAACGCTACGAAGGAAATGGATGTATAAAAAGATAAATAATGGCTGCAGAGAGACACAAGCAGCCCAGTTACAAATGGGAAAAATATTAGTTTTTACTCGTTTGTTGTTCGATATCAACGGAGGCTGCATTCGATTCAATTTATTAGTGATGGGTCGAGTTCTTTCCTAAAACCGCAGTCTTATAAAATAGATTTTCCTCGAAAGATATTTCCGATGTTTAACTACCAAGATAGCGAGTCTTGGATAGTTCCACCGTGCCTACTTTGTTGAAAGGTTTTATTTAAATTGTATTTGATAGGGCACAAAAAGCGAGAGCTTGATCAATATCTAAATGTACATAACGGGTTATTGGAATAACGCAAAGCCCGAAAACCGATTTTTCAGTATCGGAAATGAAACCACATCCAATAGGCAATAGTCTAAAATTCTCCATTTAATTTTTTATCGCAATTGACTCAGTCGATATTAAAGATGTATCTGTGTTTCAAACGTTTGTTTGTAGGTTTTATTAAACGTTTTTCATATGGTGCGCACCAACTGTAAGAAGTCTTTCAGACATTTCCGTTCTGTCTTGATTTTTACCAACAATCTTTGGTGGAAAAAAGCGCGGCAAATTAATTCTAATTTCACCTTTCCATAAAATATCTGAATACGTTTGCTGATTCTTTAGGCATTAAAAGATACTATCTTTAAGACTAAAATAGGTTTAGACCTGGGTACAAGGTCTAAAAATTATCCATTGTTGTAGATTTAATTACACATTACTAACGTATCTGTTTTGGGAAAGAACGAAGTAGAAGACCACGACGAAGAAACTGACCTTTTCATAAAATATCTGAATACATTTCATGATTCTTTAGTTTTAATAAAGTGTTATCGGTGAGATTACTCTATAAAACCGTTTCGTTTCTGATTTCCGTTTCTGTAACATTAATTACCTGTTAGAACGTACTAGCCTGTCCTCCAGAGCCTGGTACGATGACAACTGGTTCAAGACGACCCTGGAGGGCGAAGTTTCGTCTCAAAGTCTTCTCATCCCGCCAAAAAATTCTCGGTTCTTGTGACATAATAACCAAGAATTTTTATACGGGACGAGTAATTCTAATATGACCATTCCATGACGTTTGCTGATTCTTTAGGTTTTAAAAGATACTATCTGTTAGACTAAAATAGATTTAGCCCTGGGTACAAGGTCTGAAAATTGTCTATTGTTGTAAACTTAATTACACATTACTAACGTAATTTTTAGGCGTCATTAATAATGTCACATTATTCACACATGCCAACATACTTACCAGAGCTGTCCCCCGCAGGCTGGTACGAAGACAACTGGTTCGAGACGAACCTGGAGCGCGAGGGCATCGAGTGCACGGCAGAGCAGATGCGTGAAGCCGCCGAGGGGCACCTAACCACAGAGGCTCTCATGTGGAACCAAAACTCCAACCAAACCACTATCTCCGGGATGACCTCCGAGGACTTCCGGTGAGAAAACCTTTTGTACCTGATCATTCATCGTATATAGAGGAAATAAGAAGTTACATAGGATTTTTTAACCTAAAGAGTACAGATGGCGGCCTTATCACTAAAAGTGATCTCTTCTAGATAATTTAGATCATAATCTTCTTCTACGCGTACAGTGGGGAACGGCAATTCAGTTCAATTCAATACTTTTATTTAAGTTGTATCACGTGTCATACAGTTAACATCAAAACCAAAATTAATATTGCTTTAGGGTACACTTATTCAATTATTATAGTTATAAAAACCTATTTATAGGCTAAAAATTCCACCCATGCCGGAGTCGCCCATTAGCTCAGTTGAAAAGAGCGCTGGCACGGATAGCCAGAGGTCGCGGGTTCGAATCCCAGCATGGGTGGAATTTTTAGCCTCTAAAAGGTTTTTAAAATTGTCCTTAGCACGGGTTAGTGCATTAAAATAAAAATAGTATAATTGTTATAGTTTTCGTAAGCACAACACATTGTAGACTTTTAGTCCGATAATTCGGACTCTTACGATATAACAACACCCGTAAGTAGATCCGGACTAAAAGTCTACAATTGTTATAGTTGAAAAATCTTCGTAGTTAGTATTGTACCAAACCTACAGTATTAAAATACTAATAGAAAACCAAATATCCAGCTGTGGATGAACATGAGCTGACGATTTTTGGCATTAAGTAGATCCGGACTAAAGTAAGCAGATCCGGACTAAAAGTCTACAATTGTTATAGTTGAAAAATCTTCGTAGTTAGTATTGTACCAAACCTACAGTATTAAAATACTAATAGAAAACCAAATATCCAGCTGTGGATGAACATGAGCTGACGATTTTTGGCATTAGATCTTCTTGATCAGCCTACAGACAGGTCAGATAAAGCCCTATCATTATCATTTATATACTTTAAAGCACACAAAACATGTAACAGGACATTATATAGTGGTCTTGAAAACGTAGACTCACGATACTAATGTTACCACATTTTCAAGTCATATTTTTTCTGTTAAATTTGTCAACTGAATTTTTAGTTCCGTTGATCCACACCCACAAATGCCATGCCACTTAAGATAACAGTGACCGCAAGAACCCATCGTGATAAATGAGCAATGAATCATTAATTTTAACTAGCGGCTAATGGACTTGATGTACTCTATTACTCACTCTGGGTACTAAAAACACTAAGGAGCCATTTTCATCAACAATAAAGATATTTAATAATCTCATCCAAGATTTGCTTAGGTCGGTCGGTGCCGCAATGTGATATGTTTACCACAGGGATTGGGAAACTGAAATGTACTACGGAATCCTTTAAGAAGGATGACTTTGCTTTAGTCTTTTGGTAGCTAAGTATGATGATTATAGCAATGTTGTGTCTTTTATATTGTTTATTGCGATTTCAAATTTTAGAGTAATTAACTGCTAAGTTTGAAGCGATTTGGCGTTAGCGTTACAAATCTTAATAATTATAAAATAATTATATTCTCTTAATGCACTAACCCGTGCTAAGGACAATTTTAAAAACCTATTTAGAGGCTAAAAAGAGATGTTGATGGCAGATGTTGCTGCCTGTACGTAATACAGAAAGTATTGTAAAGAGGTTCGAAATTTCACTGATGTCTGTGGTCGCCCATTAGCTCAGTTGGGAAAGCGTTGGCACGGTTAGCCATAGGTCGCGGGTTCGAGACCCGGCATGGGTGGAATTTTTAGCCTCCAAATAGGTTTTTAAATTATAAAATAACTTGAAATTCCGACCGTCTCGTCGTAAGTCTCTCATGTCTGGTACAGACCAGCCGAACGAATGCGTGCAAACGGTTCTGTATGCCAATCAGTCTCTATATTACAGTTACTATAATAATTTTCTTAATTAAGCATGTTTTATTCATGTGTACTTGAAATATTTTGATTTATTTGTACATCTACTTTCTTCTCCGATATATTGCTCCAGTCCATCCAAAGGTTGTCTGGAAGAGATCACTTTTAGTGATAATGCCGCCGTCTTTACTCTTAGTTTAAGAATTATCTATGTAAGTCCCTTTTTTATGTACAATAAAGTGCTCTCTATCAATCTATATTACTTGCACCGAATCTTGTCAGATTCCAAACATTTACCTGCCAACTTCCATACTAATTGGTATCGCAAACGTCCGGATTTCGACAGCATTTGATCCAATCCTGATTAGCTCAACGAGCCATTCGGTCAGTTGGGCTGTGCACCGCATCAGGTGCCAATTCCTTGCTCGGCTGTATGGATGAGAGCCAAATGTCGCGCGCTTGAAAGCTATACCAGTCTGAGTGTGAGTTTTTTTCCTTCTTTGGGCCCAATAGCGAAGCAGACGTGCTTTTGTTTCGTATGTAGGTACCTAAGCCTAGGTTTCTTAGAGCGAGCTCGTCTGCAATAGGCATGTTTACGAGTATACGGACCGCAGTGCCGCGCGCCGCAGCGTTCGCATCCCTTTACCAAGCTCATTTTATTGTAACTTTATGTATGTCTATAATAAATTGCTTTATGTATTGTACGTAATAGTTTATGTAGCTATTTAAATTTTAGGTATATTTTAAGCAATATGGCCGCCAATCGTACTGTATCTTTATAATTATTTTATGTTTGTTTTTTCTTTCCTGGTGTACAATATGGTTATCGTATCTTATCTCATGTACCATTGCATTATGATTTTTACAAAGTTTTTTTACTTAACTTCAACATTTTAAAACTACAATTTGAACTAAATTAATTAGAGCGGTGGTAGCGGAGCGGTAGAACGTCGGCTTCTTATTTGGGAGGTCGTGAGTTCGAATCCCGCCATGTACTAGTGACTCTGTTTCATGGTTATGTACATTTGTGAAGTGATATAGCAATACCACTCGTTAACCGTGATTGAAAACATCGTGAGGAAACCTGAGTGTCTGAGGTGTTAAAATACGTCAGCGCTTGAAATCGCAAATGCGTATGCGCAAATGCAAAACTGATAACTAAGCCCATACTCTCTCTGAGGGAAGGCATAATTATACCCTGCAGTAGGAGGTTTACAGGCTACAAAAAATAGCCAGAAGTTTATTCGTGAAAAAACGTGTATTTTTATACCAAGTTGGTTAGGAAAAAGCACATTATCATCCAAAATCCTGGGGATTCACATCCAGATGAATGTTCGGAGTATTAAAACGCTAACTTACGTTACAATTTTATCATTTATCAAAGACTGGTTGGGTAGGCATTCTATCAGACCAAATCAGTACCGATTTGCAACATAATACATAAAGCCAGCTTCGACTATTACAGCATTTATAGCGTACTTAGTTTCCGATCCTCTGCCATGAATACAAATGGCTCCTTGTCATCGATGTTAATATTTTTTCTTACAAATCCTGTCATCTAGCTTCGAGAAAGCCGTTCTACTTGTAAGATTCATTACCCATCGCAATATCGGTGAAGGCGAATCGCATCGACTTGGCGTGCCCTTCAAATTCTTTGCTACGAAGTAATTTTTTTCTGTTAGCCCACGTTTTATTCTGCGGACGACATTCATGCGCCTCTTCCCAAAATAAAATCTCTTATCATAACTTTTGTGAGGGGAACGTAATTTTCCATTCTCGCCACCGCGCTCACTTGGAGCAGAATCGTCTGGAGATGTACAGGAGTATCGCGCTCCGAGAGGGGACTTTATTGTTATCTCTATAGCTATCGGCACATGAATTTCTTACTTATCTTCGGTCTTTTCTTTTTTACGCGCAACAGAAATTCAGTACGTAACTCGGGTCCACTGAAGGAGAAAAAACACTTCTTCATTCTCACATTCTATAAATATTTGATGAACCCAAAAGCTACTTACTTGACGAGAAAAGTAGCGTATTTTAGAGTATTCTGGGTTTGGCTTGAGTACCTACTGTGGTTTTTTTTTAACTTCAGTTGTCTAATTAAGTATACAAAGGTACAAAGGTTGCCTAGAAGAGATCGGTCTAAGCGATATAACCGCCAATTGTATAACATTACCTAGATTTAAGGAATCATAGTTATAGATAAATAGATAGAGTACACTTTATTGTACATAAAAATGGAAATTACACAGATATGTCTTAACCTAAGAGTACAGACGGCGGCCTTATCACTAAAAGTGATCTCAGTTATACTCGTATTCTTTTTTTTAGTTGTGCAATAATGTGTTTTCTATCTATTTATCTGAAGATACCGGGATCTTTACTGCTACTTTTAATTATTCGCGTCGGTAATAACTTGTTTTATATTTTAATTAACTTCTGTTGCTTATCCCCTAATCCAGTAAGGGCTTCTACGCAACTAATTATTAATAATAAACAGACCTTTAATGTCGTATGCCTTTCAGTCTTGTCAGTCTCAGGTTCACTTATTTATCATCTCATTTGAGAGAAAACTTTCTATGTAATTACATTTTCCTTTTAATGAAAAACATTATCGTGGCCATTAGCGAGAGTGCCCTATGTTTTCACATTGTATTCTCGTTCAGGGGAAAATAGGTACATAATGTACTGCATACTCTTATAGAATTGATAGGCTACCACAAGAATTACGCAATTTCTGAACCAGATTTTGTAAATTTATGTTTCAAATAACTACATATACGTTTTCCTTTCAGCAAGTAGAGTGTGTCATTCATGTAATCATTTACAACAACTTTTGTTCTACAGGTTTATTTTTTTGTCACGTTATTGTTTTTGTTCATGTCATTATTTAATAGATGCTTTCTTAAAACCACATTTTGTCTAATAGAATGGGCATTATTTTATGTTATATAATAATTTAGAGGCTGCAATATTGGTAGAGCGGGTAGAGTGCGAATTTAATATTTTAAAAGAGAACTCACAAAACAAAAGTGGTTATTGGAGTACATATTTCTGTAGTATACTTACTCATGTACCACACTTTACCAGGCAGTGATATAATAGTTCTCACCATAAACTAAACCTTATCACTTTGAAATAAAGTCCAAAACGAATGATAAATTTACACCAGCTCTGCCCGGTAAAGGGTTATGTGACATAATTATTTAATTTTAGGTCGCGTCTGAACGAGGCGCTGCGCGAGGCTGGCTATGACATTGACGGAGAACGCTTCCCGGAAGGCTACCAGGAAGCACCGCTGGCCTACGACGCCGTCTGGGCCGTGGCTCTTGGTAACCTTATTGACCTAAATCTAGGGTCCCACGGCCCGCTTTCTTACAGGTCTGGGCCTAGTTTCTGCTAATGCATTGTAGTACAACATTGCATGAACATGGCGATATAAGGTCGTTGCTGCCTCAAGTCTAGGTGGACACATACTTCAAAAGTTTTAGACATCAATTGTATGAAAAAACATACATCCGTATTATTATGTACTAACAGAATCCAGGTCCAGGTCACGCCGAAACAGGCAATGGAAACAGTCGCGTCCGACGAGGCCCGCCGTCGTTCGTCGGCTACGATTAGCAGGATTACTCGGCATGGGCCACGACAGGCCTTGACAGAACTTAACAATGTCTGACGCTGCCTGTCAGTTAACGGGCCGTAGGACGCTACCTTAACAGTTCGTTCCGTTCTAAATACGCTTTCAATGGATGTTAACAAACCGTTGATGAAAAGTGTTAAAATATGTTTTTTTAAGTAGCCCCTGTGACATGACGCGTCTATAAGCGTATCTACAATCGTGCTATCCACAAGTCCTATCTTACTCTATCTTTCCAAGTAATACAAGATAGCGCTATCACGCGATGAAAACTTTTGTTGCTATGTCGTCGGGGCACGAGGGTGTATGGCTTTTTATAACTTAAAAAACGTAAACTTTTAGTGTGTTTTCCAGGACACCCTATGGAGTAGTATCAATTTCCAAAGCTACACGAATTACTTTGGCCGTTTTATTAGTTTTCTTAGGGTATTTGTTTATATTCAGGGAAAACTTATCTGGAATGGAATATAGAGCACAAGAACAGACAGCCTATTGCTTATACAGTAAATGGTATTCGGGCAAGTTTGTAATTAGAAACGACTGAAATTTTATGATATCACCCGAATGCCCATCATACTAAATCCTCGCAATTTATTGCTTTTAGTACAATTAACTTCAGAGCAGAAAGCATTTTACCGCTAATTGGTTGTAACGTCGGATCAAATTTCTTGCAGCTTTCAATAAAACAATGGAGAAACTAGCGAAGACCGGTCTGAGTCTGAAGAACTTCACGTACACAAACAAAAAGATCGCCGATGACATTTACGAAGCTATCAACTCTACATCTTTCCTGGGAGTCTCGGTAAGAAGCGCCCCGCCAAAGATAGATTTTCACTAAGCTACGCTTACACTGGGTAGACATAAAGATTCACCAATCAGCAGTAAAGTTCTTTAACGTTCAGCAGGTATCAATTAAAAACAGAACCGGTTGAACTCGTAGTTTCGATTTGATTTAAAAATTCTTTACTGGGCAAGAAATAAATTTGCAAAAAGGCTTGATACTAAAAAGTATTTTCTTCCAGCTAACCATGTGTGATGTGGATAGGCAAAGGGGTAGTAGTCAATACGAAAAACTCTTACTTTGGTAACATCTTCATAATACAAAAAAAAACTAATGTTCCATACTAAACATACCACCTAAGGGTGTGAATCAGCTGATACTTTTTTGTGATTTCATAGTTTTACCCAGGTAATCTCATTATTTACTTTTTAACCAACGAGGCGGTTTGAGAACCTATTTTCGTCTTAAAGTCTTTTATTTCTTTTATATGTGGTCAGCGATAATTCTTTAACAAGAAGACCGATTTCAACCATTCTTTCTTTGCTAGAAAGAGGGTAAGAGGGCATCTCCAAAGTCTCATAGAAATGGAGCAAGATCTAATGATGAGGTCCATGAGAAAGTCATCGAAGAACAAGCACACGTAAACGGGTTTTCCTAAAAATCAAAAAGAAGTCATATATTATGCAGCTAAGACGCATACCTACTGAGTCTACCGTCGCCACAAATCTACAGTTGGCGCGCGAGCTCTAAGAAATTACGCGTTCCATTTGGTTGGCCTAGATGCATTCCTGAGAGCTTACACACACGCGGCGTCTAGTTCACTTACTATTTGAGACTATGTAGCCAGGTCTGTGAGACAAGAAATGTGTAGGCTTTCCGTTTATACTCGAGACATAGATCTGAACTACTTTTGAGTGAGTTATGAGTTGTATAACAGGTACAACACCTTATTCCGCTGAATTTTTATGACACTGATATCAACTTAACATGATTAATTTGACGTCCACGTAAAGGTGACTGTTCTATTTACTATAAAGTACTTGAAGAATATTTATCTGATACAATAAATTAATTTGTCACATTTTGGGATAGTTTGTTAGGGCTTGTCTATGACATAATTTGTCATGTTGCTACCTCCGTCCTTAGTCCTTCTAGACAATAGTCCCAAGCATCCTATGTCTATTCCTGTTTTGACTATCTACCATTTTACACCATTAACTAATTTTGTATCACCAAGATAGTCTGTCATTTACTGTACTAGATAGAGGAAACCAGTATATATGGGTTTACCAAAACTCCTGATGATGTAAATTCATTCTACTTCAACGTGTGCTAGACTCAACTCAATTGTAGCAGTGTCACCACGCCTCACTTCATGTACGCCCTCGCAACTACCGAGATATGTTTTTCACAGGGATTGGTGGCTTTCTCGTCGCAAGGCGACCGCATTGCGCTCACGCAGATCGAGCAGTTATACGACAACCATTACGTGAAGCTCGGCTACTACGACACGCAGGCCGACAACCTCACGTGGCTCGAGAGGGAACAGTGGGTCGGTCAGTATCTGTTCTGTGATCTCTACGTAAGCTCTACCTGTCCTAGATTCTGTTATTGCAGTTTAGTACAATGACAATTCCACGAACGTGGCGATATAATTTAATTGCTGCTTTTAGTCTAAGCCCGCCCATGTATCAAACCTTCAAGGCGTTAAAAATTAAAATAAAAAAACAAACCACGTGACGCCTCCCATTTATCTGTCATTGTATTGTTAATGCACTGACAGAATGGCTCTGCTTGCTATTTTTATTTATTTATCAGAGAGTTGATACATGTTTCTTACAGACGAATTATTCGCCAAACTGCGTGGCAGTGTTGGCGAATTATAGTGCACTTTTAATTTTATCTCTTATTCTAAGGCTGAGATGCCCCCTCTACCAAACGTGGACAGTTTTCGTCACACAGTTTTTTGATCAATAAAATTCATATGACACCTAAAATGCAGCGAAAGTCGAGTTATTGAGACATGATGTCAAAAAGTTTTCTTGAACCGCTGTTTCTGACAAACACTGCAAATCCCGAAGTAGTCATCTTGTGTCAAAAACTGAATGGTTTATTAGAGAACTTTTTTAGATGCTATTAGGAAAGGGTGTACTTTATTAAACTCCTTAACATCAAAGCCACCGAATTTTTACCACAACTATTAATTTTGGTTTATACCCTTTGCTACAGTAGTTTTGATCGTATTTGGAACAGAGTTTTATTATTTAATTTATACAACTATTGTCAGGCCTAACTTCCATTGTATGTACTTTTTAGTAATTTCCAATAATTTCCAAAAAACCAATCAAAGCAATGGGTCTTAACCTTTTTTTCTATAATTTTTTTTTATTACTACTTAACTTAATATTATCTAGAAGAAGAAGAAGAAGAAAAACGTTTATTAGAGCCACAGTACACACGCCACAATAACAAAACAAATTTAAAACACATTACTAAATAACATAAAAAAAAGAAAAGAACACTAAAGGTCACGGCGTGTCACTGCCGCTGTAAACGGCAATTGACTCAGCCTATGCTGATGGGCAAGCCTTCAGCGCTGATTTTCAGTCAGTGCCAGTAGGTGTTCCGCGAGCGTTACAGACTGCGGTGTGGTGCAATCATGGGAAATACCTACATATCTCAATATCTACATAGTTTGTTACTTTTAAGTTCTATTTATGATATTTAAAATTAACCAATTTACTTTGATATCTAATGGAGGGCATCGTGCCTTGTGTTGATGCGTAGCGGTATATAAAAGGGTTAATCGGCGAAGATGAAGTAAGATCTCTAAATTATTTGACCTAAAAAAACCACCTGGGCTGAGTTTCATAGAACTACAATTCATAGATTATTATGACAATTCAATGTATATCATAGCAGACATCCAACTTTGTTAATCTGTAGGTTAATCGACTTTGCAATGCATATTAAGAGTACATTTTATTGTAAAGATGAAGGGCAATGTACCTACATCGAATAGTGTTTTGCTAAAAGCATTTTTTGTGAATTTCTCAGCTTGATAGTTTTACCATGCTAAGAAAATCACAAAAAATTATTCATGAAAACTTCACAAAAAACAGCAGCAACAAATAACAGATATTTTTATAAACACTTATTTAGCTATACTATTTTTATTTTAATGCACTAACCCGTGCTAAGGAACAAATTAAAAAAATATGGCACGGATAGCCAGAGGTTGCGGGTTCGAATCCCGGCATGGGTGAAATTTTTAGCCTCTAAATAGGTTTTTAAACTTATTTAGCTGTTATATAATAAGGTCCGCAATTTTATTATCTATCAACTGTATGAACTCCCGGACCACATAACTGTGCCTGTCCTAATCTGGAACTCTAGGCAAGTCATAAATAAATAAACCGGTTTAAGTATTTTAAGAATTAAATATGTCGTGTCGATTCTAAAAGTGTTAAAGAAGCGCCTTTAGAGCACTTCAAATTAAAACTAACATTTGCTAGTCTTATATGAACTTTACAAAATAAAAAATATAATAATATTTCTTGTATTGAGGACCATTGCGAAAACGGCTGAACCGATTGGTACAAACAATTCTTTGCCGAAATATTTCCGACGGTTATTAGAAATTTTAACGATTGAAATATATGTAAGTTCCTAATTAGATTCACACACCCAGTTAAAAGTTACAACACACCACAGTAAAACCAGAAACAAATTGCATAGAGCGGACATAAAGTACTCTTTGCACATTGAGTTACAGGAAGTGCCACCAGCGCGTTGTGTTTTAATACGCTTAAGCCGTAACACCTCCACGCTTGCAAATTCTTAAGTGAATAAGACAGTTCCTCGTACGTTGGGCAAAGTTTGAGCGCTATTTATGATAATTACAATTTTACGAGCAATTACGTAATTGATTATTTATTGCAATTGGCACCGGATGTCAAGCTCCAAAGCATTCAGTGGCCAACTGGGAGCATTTTTTGTACAGGTAAACAGGTCTTTGAGATAGGGCGTCCATTCGTCTATTATGTAGGCGGTAATCTTCCGATCAATGGAAATGACGCTCGGATGTTTGCTTCCGGTCGCCGTTGGCGCTGTGAAAACCTTTTTGAGTTTATTATTTGAACCGATCACCGCTCTTCTCTTTTATTTAAATTGTTTATTTATTTCTTCCATGTCGTGGAAACGCTTTCAGAAGTGGACGACTTACTTTAAGTGCACAAGTGGTTTTGGTTCTCCTCCAAAATGGCACTAAATAAATCTCTATGCCTCCCTTTCCCCGAATCTACAGAAAATGTTGACAAAAATGGCCTGATTATCTAAGAGGTTTACCTACATGATTGCTTGATATTGCCAATTCACTATTTAAGAGAAGGCCTACGCCCTGTAGCGGGACGTATACGTAATGTAATTAGAAAAATCTCGTGTCACAGTGGTTGTAATCGATCTCCTCCGAACCGGCTTCACCAATGTTTATCATTTTTTTGTGTACTTTTGGTAGGTCTGAGAATAGGTTGTAATTAATACCTAAGCAAAACAACGTTTGGGATCAGCTAGTACTCTAAATAAAAATAGTAGGTTGAGAGCGAATTTCGTTCGTGATTTTTTTATTTCGTTCGCCTCGCTACGCGGGTAAACGATCTATTTAAATCAACTAATGTCTATAGAATCTTGTCGCGAAGAAATTGTTAAGAATTAGTACCACCTCTTCCGAATGCCTCGTGGACCCATCAGAACAATGCCTCGTAGACCTGCTGCGGCTCGTACGCACCGCAGTGGTTGGATGGTCCTGACAGATTCGAGTTTCTATCAAGATATTATTGGAAAATGCAAATGAAGTTCTTTCTTAAACAGCAAACAAAATGTTTATTTAATAGTTGTTGTTAAGGCACATTCATTCATTTGGCTCTCAATTGACCCAAAATTATTGGTGTATTATAGCCTATTATTTGCCACATACAATCACACAACAAAGACGGAAGTGTGGATAAGCGAGATGAAAATTGTACCCGTTCCTTTCTTTAACTAACAGTGTTGTAATAAAACTGTCGTAGGTGGCAAGGTACCTCCTGACCGTACCGTGGTGGTGAACGAGCTGCGCACCGTGTCCTTGCCGCTTTTCGCGTGCATGACGGCGCTTTGCATCGCCGGCATGCTGGCCGCAGTCGGCCTCATAGTCTTCACCGTCATTCATCGGCACAGAAGGTTGGTTACTGTAATTACTTTTATTCTTTTTTTGTCTCGATAGCGGGCTTGCATCGCCTCATAGTCTCCACCGTCATTCATCGGCACAGAAGGTTGGTAACTGTAATTATTTTATTTCATTCGCCTTTTGTCCAGACACCGGCACAAACATCGCTGGCATGCAGGCCACCGGTCTTATAGTCTTCACAGTCATACATTGGCATAAAAAGTTAGTCAGCCCCATAGTCTTTAAGGGGATTTAGATGCTAATTAGCACCACCAATGGAATAGAACTCATAACTTGTGTTATAATAATAATATGTTTATTTAAATAAGTTAACATCAAAAATCTTAATATCTGTGATAACTATTTTTAGAAGTTCCAGCCTAGAACATAGTATCAACATCCTATATAGTTAATCGATTTCCGCTAAAACGGCTGTTTTTGTCATTACATAATTGATTTGCTTTCATTTAACATGCATATACTGTGACAAACTTTATTCTCCAACTCTAGACTAGTTTAATGTCATGAAAATTTGGTAACACGCATCCGTCCGCACAGAACACGGTTCAATCTCAAGAAGCAAATTTGCCATTGTGATATTTACTAATATGCAATGAAAGTATTGATAATAATAAAAAGCCAAACACGCCGCCCAAAGAGTCCAATCGTATTCATGTTATTTTCTCTGGCAACTGTAAAGCGGATGACATAATCAGCACTACGGACCAAGGATCGTGTTGCAGAAAAGTCCAGTGAAACTTATATAGGTTATTCTACTCGTGAATACAAACAACTTTTATTATAAGACCAACTCTGAAATCGCCACAAAATATAAGCTGTTTCATAAATTCGGTGGAACATTTTCGCTACAAAAATGTTGTATGGAGAATAAATATACAACTGGTGTATGTAAATTTCTTCAACTTCATAAACACAAAGTTCTTATTTCAATGAAGTTGAATGAATGCCTAACGCAACACTCAAACAAATTATGAAAACATTTAGTAAATTTTGCTACATTAGTTCCATTAAAACAGTTAACACTCGAAAGTATTTTATTACAGCGCATTTTAATTAAATAAATTATAAGCAACACCGTGTTCTATTATTACCACAAATCGATATTGCCGCTATATTGAACGTCGACGTTTGCGAAATCGCAGATTCGATACCTAGTGCAAAGTTTCAGGAATTTGCAATCAACATCGGATTGGCAGTTTCGATAATAGATGGTACCTACTTACCGATTGGTTCAGAAACATACTCATGCTTCCGTTTTGCGAGTTTCATCGATTTCCGTTCGACCAGAATAAACTTGTCCGGATATTTATCTGCAGTTATCTTTTTATGTTGGCATTTTCTGTGTTTATGACGTTTTTATTGCAAACGAAGATCCAGCCCGTCGTTAAATTCCGAACTTCTGATCCAGCCTCTCTGTAAATATTTTTTAAGTAAATTGTAGCAGACGCGTACTACACAATCCCCGGTCTCGAATCGTCTCTTAACTTTTTACGAGTGTTGTACATATTTATTCAAACGATACACTTAGGTACTGTGTAAGGCTTAGACAGATCGTACTCGCAACATCGCCAATACTATCAGCTTATGCTACTGTGGGAACTTAGGTAGTATAGGTGCAAGTTAAATTGCAAATACCTTTATTGTTATGCGTTTGTTGCATGCGTACATAGAGCCGGCCCCCGCGCAGGAGTGAACGACCACCTTTCGCCAGCAGTTGATTCTAAAACTAGACTAATCTAGTAATAGTAGCACTTGGCGTAAAACATGGTCTTGTTATGCGGTTGCTGTGTGTGACTGGGACCCGCACTCGCGCTGGGCATGGTTGACCGCCTGTCTTGAACAATTCATTCCAGATCCATTCCTCACCTTAATCATCTTTCACGCAGGGTGATCCAATGGTCGCACCCGGCGTGCAACATGGTGTTGCTATGCGGTTGCTGCGTACGACTGGGACCCGCACTCGCGCTTGGCGTGGTTGACCGCCTGTCTTGAGCAATTCATTCCAGATCCATTCCTCACCTTAACCACCTTTCACGCAGGGTGATCCAATGGTCGCACCCGGCGTGCAACATGGTGTTGCTATGCGGTTGCTGCGTCTGCCTGGGGGCGGCCATCGCGCTGGGCGTGGACGGCCGCTGGGTGTCGCCCGAGTCATTCGCGGGCATGTGCGCGGCACGGGCGTGGCTGCTCGCCACTGGGTTCTCCATGGCTTACGGGGCCATGTTCACCAAGGTGTGGCGAGTCCATCGGCACACCACAAAGCCGAAGGTCGAGTCGAAGGTGAGTACCTATTGCCGCTTGTAGACTATGCGTGGTTGGCGCTAGTACTACCTACAAAATATCTTAATCTACTACATATGGTCTACTGTAATTGCATAACTAAGAGGTAAATCTCTAACCACAAAAATGAGTCAAATCATGTGCTGCACAAACATGTACAATCGAACAGGGATCACTATAAAGAAAATGAGATCAAGAATGAAGTATGACAACAATTTCACAGTCATTCCGAAATAAGGCCCGGTTCAATCAAACTTTATTTTATATTTACCGCAAATTCATCAGAAATTCGCAGTAAAATACAGCGGTGATTAATATAACTGCGTAGAATGCAGAGCATGTCTGTAAAGGTCTATGTGACTTTAATTTAAACTCAAATATACTACTTCTAACCCGACTCTGAGAGAACTGCACATCGCTTTTTTTTAGCAGAAAATGTTGGAACCCCCAAAACGACGCCGCTGACCATAGCGCTACAAAGTAATGACTTTTCCTACTCCACTTTTTCTATGTGGAATCCATGCGACATTTATCTTGTCCCACGCCACGAGTCTTTCCTTAATATTACCAGAAGGGTGAATTGAATATTAAAATTCTATTATAGTTTTTTTTGTTTGAACAAAATGGTTCATATTGAAATAGACCATTCACAATCCATAAATAGCTAAACGTATTGGGATTAAATACATAAATTCACGTATTTTTTGTTTCGGCAATGCAACAAAAAAGCGACAAGTACAGCTATAGTTCACTGAAGCTACAATATCCGACCAGGGAAAGCATATCCGACCCAAAAGTTTCCACAGCGTTGCCAAGCAAGGGAATCCTCGCATCAAATATGGCCCGGAGCGGGCAAATATTATTCTATTCTCACCATTTGATTACTCTTGTCAAGACCCTGTACCAAAATGTCGTAAAGTAATCAAATGTGTACCTATCTAATGAAGAAGTTGCACAAAAAATGTTTTAATGTTATTGGAAACGCTATGTTAAAATCTTAAAATACAAATATTCTTTTTTTGCACTGTTCAAAAATATGTCGAAAACATTTACATAAACGCACCATATAAATCGAAACCCTAACTATGACGCCATAACTCACTTGCAACGCCTCTTAATGAAGCGTTTGTGTAATATTTTAGTTATCTCTTAAAATAATGTTTTTATGTATCAACGCAGTTGTAAAAAAACGTCTGGAATTAAACGAAAACACTAAATCTAAAAAGTTTATTATTCGAATACAAATTTTAAAAACCAATTTAGAGGCTAAAAATTCAAATTTTTAAAATTGTCCTTATCACGGGTTAGTGCATTAAAAAGAATATATTCGAATACATAGTTAAGTTTATTTTTCGCATTTTTGAGACCTTTATATTTTTTTCTGAGATTTTCTTTGTCATCGATGGTATAAAAACAATGTCACTCTAATCTAAGGTTGAGGAAAGTTCCTCATTGCATCTGGTGATTTTACTATTGACACTTACCTATTCGTGCCGAAGGAATCGATCGCGCCGAACAAATCGACCGCATTTTGTCAGTTGAGTTATAAACTCATAACATAACGCAACAGACAGAATGCGGGCGCATATTTCGCTTCCTCTGCACTGTGCACGCCGAACCTCATCCGAACGCAGCTGGGAATTGGGAGCCTTTAGAATTCTTCCAGCGATTCGCCCGATGCGGCGCAGATTGGTGAGCGAGGATTCATACAAATGGTAATAATTCTCAAATCTTCCAGCGTGAACGCTAATATAGCGTGGTTATTTAAAAAAAACAGACTTATCACCGTTTGCTTCTCGCTCACCTATTACCTTTCTTTAATTAACAGTGTTATAATAAAAGCGCTGTAGTCCTGTTAGAATAAAAAAGGGAAGGATAATTGTTTAGTTATACATATAATTTTCTTATTATTTAATAATTATTTGCCTTACTCATTCTTTTCCCAAATATGGACGATTTTATTGCAAAAGTGATAATAAAATAATTGTCTAGCCCAATGCTACAATATTGAGGTGTTTCCCATAAGAAACACGTATATGGTTGGAGGTGTAAACTATGATGGGCATATCAGTAATAAAGTGTCTCCCACCAAAAACGCGTGCATGGCTGGAAGCTGTACACTATGGTGGGCACTACAATAATAAAGTGTATATCTCACCAGAAATGCGTGCATGGCTGGAAACTGCAAACAATAGTGGGCACTACAATAATAAAGTGTCTCCCACCAAAAACACGTGCAAGCTGGAAACTACAAACAATAGTAGGCACTGCAATAATAAAATGTCTCCCATCAGAAACGCGTGAATGGCTGGAAGCTGTACACGATGGTGTGCACTACAATAACAAAGTGTCTCCCACCAGAAACGCATGCGCGGCTGGAAACTGCAAACAAAAGTAGGCACAGCAATAATAAAATATCTCCCACCAAAAACGCGTGCACGGCTGGAAGCTGTATACGATGGTGGGCACTACAATAATAAAGTGTCTCCCACCAGAAACACGTGCACTTTTGGAAACTGCAAACAAAAGTAGGCACTGTAATAATAAAGTGTTTCCCACCAGAAACGCGTGCACGGCTGGAAACAGCAAACAAAAGTAGGCACAGCAATAATAAAATATCTCCCACCAAAAACGCGTGCACGGCTGGAAGCTGTATACGATGGTGGGCACTACAATAATAAAGTGTCTCCCACCAGAAACACGTGCACTTTTGGAAACTGCAAACAAAAGTAGGCACTGCAATAATAAAGTGTCTCCCACCAGAAACGCGTGCACGGCTGGAAACTGCAAACAAAAGTAGGCACTGCAATAATAAAATATCTCCCACCAGAAACGCGTGCACGGCTGGAAAATGCAAACAAAAGTAGGCACTGCAATAATAAAATATCTCCCACCAGAAATGCGTGCACGGCTGGAAGCTGCAAACAAAAGTAGGCACTGCAATAATAAAATATCTCCCACCAGAAACGCGTGCACGGCTGGAAACTGAAAACAAAAGTAGGCACTTAATAAAATATCTCCCACCAGAAACGCGTGCACGGCTGGAAGCTGCAAACAAAAGTAGGCACTGCAATAATAAAATATCTCCCACCAGAAACGCGTGCACGGCTAGAAAATGCAAACAAAAGTAGGCACTGCAATAATAAAATATCTCCCACCAGAAACGCGTGCACGGCTGGAAAATGCAAACAAAAGTAGGCACTGCAATAATAAAATATCTCCCACCAGAAACGCGTGCACGGCTGGAAGCTGCAAACAAAAGTAGGCACTGCAATAATAAAATATCTCCCACCAGAAACTCGTGCACGGCTGGAAGCTGCAAACAAAAGTAGGCACTGCAATAATAAAATATCTCCCACCAGAAACGCGTGCACGGCTGGAAAATGCAAACAAAAGTAGGCACTGCAATAATAAAATATCTCCCACCAAAAACGCGTGCACGGCTGGAAACTGCAAACAAAAGTAGGCACAGCAATAATAAAATATCTCCCACCAAAAACGCGTGCACGGCTGGAAAATGCAAACAAAAGTAGGCACTGCAATAATAAAATATCTCCCACCAGAAACGCGTGCACGGCTGGAAAATGCAAACAAAAGTAGGCACTGCAATTATAAAATATCTCCCACCAGAAACGCGTGCACGGCTGGAAAATGCAAACAAAAGTAGGCACTGCAATAATAAAATATCTCCCACTAGAAACGCGTGCACGGCTGGAAGCTGCAAACAAAAGTAGGCACTGCAATAATAAAATATCTCCCACCAGAAACGCGTGCACGGCTGGAAGCCGTATACGATGGTGGGCACTATAATAATAAAGTGTCTCCCACCAGAAACACGTGCACTTTTGGAAACTGCAAACAAAAGTAGGCACTGTAATAATAAAGTGTTTCCCACCAGAAACGCGTGCACGGCTGGAAACTGCAAACAAAAGTAGGTACTGCAATAATAAAGTGTCTCCCACCAGAAACGCGTGCACGGCTGGAAGCTGTACACGATGGTGGGCGGGCTGCTGGCGGTGGACGCGGCGCTGCTGACGGCGTGGCAGGTGCGCGACCCGCTGCAGCGCAAGGTGGAGGTGTTCGCGCTGGAGGCGCCGCGGCACCACGACGACGACGTACACATCCGGCCCGAGCTCGAGCACTGCGAGAGCGACCACAACGCCGTCTGGCTCGGTGAGTGACGACCACATATCTGCTCGTGCACGTCAAACGTTACAGCCACGCGTTGAAACTCATTTATTTTGCTCACCAAAATAAGTCTTTAAATATTTTTTTATGCACTACGTGCTAAGGACAATTCTAAAATCTATTTAGAGGCTATATTCCACCCATGCCGGGATTTGAACCCGCGACCTCTGGCTATCCGTGCCAGCGCTCTTCCAACTGAGCTAATGGGCGACTCACCGGCATTAGTGAAATTTCAAACCTCCTTACAATACTCTCTGTACTATGCACAGACAGCGACATCTGGCTGAAGTAATTTGCATCCCACCAAAACATTCTGTAAAAACTAGCCAAGTCACGATGGAGCTGCTCGTTTATCTCTAAAAAGTAATGAAATCTAGACAAAGTCCGGCCCGAGCTCGAGCACTGCGAGAGCGACCACAACGCTGTCTGGCTCGGTGAGTGACGACCACATATCTGCTCGTGCACATCAAACGTTACAGCCACGCGTTGAAACTCATTTATTTTGCTCACCAAAATAAGTCTTGTTGGTCAAATTATTTTTCTGCTGATTGTTGAAGCTGATCAAATTTTTATATTTATCTACACAAAACTCTTATGACAAACATTACACACAGGCCAAAAAAAGTTTTATTATGATATAGGTCTTGTATAGACCTGTATCATAATATAACTTCTATAACATAACGATACACCTATACAAACTCAAGCTGGACCAAGAAGGTTGAACCTCAGTACTTAAAAAAAAGGTTTCAATGAACGAGTCTGCGGCGACGCAACACGCATGCGCAATCGATGTTTGCGCCTCGGCGCCAACATTTTACATTTAAAAAAACTTTTCAATATTTAAACAAAGTTTTGTTCTGTTTAATATTATTTTATGTGTTATTATGTAGTATGAGAGTAGATAAAGTAGTGTATGACACTGTACATAACTTGGTCTTATAACACTCGTGTGATAGGTACTATAAAAAAAACTCGCCTACGGTTCGTTTTTTTAAACACTCGTGTTATAAGAACCCTTATTATTCAACAGTATCATAAACTACTATTATGGCCTCGCGTGCAATAAAATATAATGTCTCTATTTCTTCATCTCGCTGATCATTAAATTGTTTCTCATGTGATCATTACAGATACATCAGTAATTACTAACAGATAAAAAATCATCTGAATAATTTTTTCAAGCTTTACCTGCTCAACTCTGTATGACTATAAACCGCTAAAAAGGTTTCATTTAATTACTGTTTATATCATGAAATAACACGGAAGTCAACTAGTCACCATCAAGAAATACTATACTTCGGTTACCTTAAAAATGCCGATGACATTTAATTTCAATTACAAAAAGTAGAAATAGAAATATGTTGTTTAAACCATTACATAAACTCGCGCCTGTTCACACTCACACTTACCAGAGTTTGCACCAAATGCGACGATCCTGACAAACTACATTTTTAAAAGTTCGGAAAGGTATCGACCTGTAATCTCAAAAAATACAATACTAAGACGAAATTCCGCACCCAGGCGTAATGTACGGCTACAAGGGGCTGGTGCTTGTCTTCGGGCTGTTCCTCGCCTACGAGACGCGGTCGGTGAAGCTTCGGCAGATCAACGACTCCCGCTACGTGGGCATGAGCATCTACAACGTGGTGGTGCTCTGCCTCATCACGGCGCCCGTCACGCTGGTCATCGCCAGCCAACAGGACGCCGCGTTCGCTTTCGTCGCCCTGGCCATCGTGTTTTGCTGCTTCCTAAGCATGGCGCTCATATTCGTGCCCAAGGTAAGAGTAAATAAATTTTCATGCCAGTTTGTTTTATGATTTTCATTTCTTCTTCTTCAGGCTATATTATGTAGTCCACTGCTGGACATAGCCCTCCCCTAATGAGCGCCATAGCGCCCTGTCTTCAGCTTGCCGCATCCAGCATCTGCCGGCAGTTTTTCGCAGATCGTCATCCCACCTAGTCGGACGGCGCGGCGTCTTACACAATTCGTTTGCCGAGTCGCGGTCTCCACTCAAGAACACGTTTACTCCAACGGTTGTCGGTTTTCATTTAATTAGACCTAATGTCTTTATGCCAATGTCGAATGTTGATCGAGACTGTGCGATTATTATAAGATCATTTTGTTGTCCGTCTGTCTGTCAAGACCCTGTATTTCGGGGATGCATGGAGGTAACAAGCTGGCAGTTGAAATGTATACTCAAGTCTATAGTCCCAAGAAGTTGTGAAAAAATCAAACTGCTCAGTTTATGTAAAAAAAAGATTCTATCAAAAGCGCATTCTATCAAATTTGAGAGAGAGAGAGAGAGATATGTTCGAATGGGAGGAGGGCGCTGTATGAATCTCGCCCAGGGCGCTGGTAGTGCTAAAACCGACACTGTTGCGATGTTAAGTGAAATAATAAATATTTTCTTTCAGAGAATAGTGATAAGTGTTTATCAAGAAAGGGGTCACCGCTTTTATAACACGGCTAGTGATTGTAGTCGAGAAAAAACTATCGAGTTTGTCAGCATTAGCAAAGAATATATTGATGCACTCTTTAACCAATTTTAAGCGGTATTTGAGAGTTATTTCGGTTATACAGTAATTAGGTTATAAAGTAAAACCAAAATGCGCTAGGAGCATTGTTGCCAAAAATGGCCAAGAAAGTAGGACATTAAACGGCAATCGATTAATGTCTTGCTTTCTTGGCCGTAAATTCTACTCTGTAGTATTCTACAAATTGCTATTTCTTTGTTTCTATATTTCTAGCTAGCCTTCTCTCATAAAGAGTATGATTACCATGCGTGCCCACCACGGATTAGCAATTTCATGCGTAGAGGTATTTGAACACCTCAGACACTCAGGTTTCCTCACAATCTCATCCTTCACAGTACATAACTTAGAAACAACTGTATGCTGGGATTCGAACACACGACCTCCCGATTGAGAAGTAGGTGTTCTAATGCTCCGCTACCACCGCAATTACTGTTACTATTATTTAAGATGAGATTTGAGATGAGACGAGAGTTACTTTTTAAAAATTAATATTATTCTTACAAAAACAAAATGAGTAATATTTTTATTGGTGACACTAGTTACATTAGGAAGTAACTTTAGATAAGGTTTCCTATATAGATAATGGGCGGTAACTTAGATAGATAGAGAACACTGTATTGTACATAGAAATGGAAATTACACAGATATTTCTTAACCTTAGAGAACAGACGGCGGCCTTATCACTAATAGTGATCTCTAGATAGTTATTTATAACTTACGCGCGGCACTTATAACTAATCCCCGGGCGGGCCACTCCGACCAGCGCTCTCCACGGCGGCGCTCGGCCTAGGGCCTCGCTACACTTAGATATAACTTAGTGCAAACCTTTAGAGCACAGTTAGCTTTCTTGTGTGAGTGAAAGTGCCATTGAACGGCATATAAATCATCTTATTACGGAGATGCGAAGGCCAACGTTTTTACTAGTTTCATGGTAATTTACTTTTAGTATTCAATGATTTTACATTATGACTCCGAATTTGTTAGACAAATTTTAGGAGGACATTCTAACCATGATTTAGAAACACTTGACGCTAGCTTAGAAAAAAATGGACCACAAAAAATTTCTTTAGTTACCTTCTTGATTTAGTCACTGGGTTGAGCGAAATTACAGTCCAACTCGATTGTTCTTTTAATTGTTTACATATATCGAAGGACAGAATATGACACATATACACTGAACATATTGGAAAACATTTTTCAACGTCATGGTACTACTGATTTGAATCTGGATTCTTAGTGTCGAGCAAAATTAATTATATAATATCACAGAGGATAACATTGTATCGATGTTTTTCGCAACAAATAGAGAATTATCTCAAAATATAACCTACCGATTTCAAAATCACGCTTTAGATCTGATCTAATCGTATCAATAATCTCTAGTAAAAAATAATCATATCATATAATAATAAATAAGAAATAATCATGGACTATTTTAATAAATAAATATGATTAAGCCTATAAAAGTGATTACAGAAATAAAACACTTTTTATCGATACGTTAAGTACTATTTTATCGTTATTACCAGAAGTATAATGATCGTTGATTATTTGTGACGCGTAGGCGCATAAAAACAGTTGTTGACGCAAATTTAGAAATCGTAAGTGTATGGAATTATGATTCCAAATATTCAACAGCAATGCGCTGGAAATACCTATTAGGATGTACCTAATTCACAGTTGATGACGCAATGGCCATTGTCCTAAATCAATAGTCACAATTTATAATTATATATAATATTAAAGGTGTCATAATATTTACTATTGGAATGATTGGAATCGTTAAAGACTAGGTGCACGTAATAAAGAAGCACGGATCCTTTTCGCTTGTGCAGAAGGAAAGTAGCTTTTTCCCCTCGCGTAGAATGAAAAGCAGCCTTTTATCTTGTGCAGAAGAAAAAACAGCCTTGACGCAGCCTTTTCACTCGCACAGAAAGAAAAATCATACTTTTCACTTGCGCAGAAAGATAAGTAGCCTTTTCACTTGCGCATAGAGAAAAGCAGCCTGTTTACTTGTGCAGGTGATCGAGGTGATCCGGCACCCCACGGAGCGCGCGGAGAGCGGCCGCGGCTCCGGCTCGGGCTCCGCCCCCGCCGACGAGGAGCGCTACCGGGAACTGCTCAAGGAGAACGAAGAGTTGCAGCAGCTCATCGCACAGGTATATTCTCTACTTTGGCACTGCTCTGAGCAGGACGTTAAGCCCCTGCACTTAGTTTAGGTATTTGATTCAGAAGGAGTTGTATCATATTCTTTTACCGTCCTACTTATCATTAAAACAAAATATACCTTTAAGTACATTCCATTTATACTTGGCTAGAAGGGAAGACGGCCGGTGGACCAGGGCAGTATCGGAGTGTTAGCCAAGGGAGAGAAGGAGGTTGGTTGGCTGACCAGACGACATCGTGAGGGTTGCGGGTCAGAAATGGATCAGATTAGCACAGGACCGTGAGGAAAGTTGCAGTAACAAGGAGGCCTATGCCGAGCAGTGCGTTGATGTGGGCTAATTATATATAGATAGATACCAGTAAGTTACGATGTGCTTTAAATTTTCCATAGAATAATGCAAGGGGTTCGTGTTACTAAAATGTTTATAAAGTCATTATCTCTCGCGAAGATGATCGAATCCGTTAGGCACCGACTTAATTTACCAATTACATGCCATTGGAATGTAATTGGTAGGCCTATAATGTCATTGAAACATCCAACCTCGACCCTTCGCCTTTCGATCTGTGAACTCGCGGGACAATCACGATAACCTGTTCATTAGAACGCCTGCAAGCTTACAGCCGTCGAACGGGCGTCTAAAGCCGCTAAATCCTGGCTGCGGGCTTTCGTCTCGTAGACATAGGTACCTGCGCGCAACTTAGATACAATCCAAACATAATCCTTGTTCAATTGTTACCGCTACGTTGCGTCGCCTCCGCTCAAGTTAAACCTCCGCGTTTGCTAACAGACCCTAACCGCAAGTAACAATGTTACACATGGTTATAAAGCTAGTTCCACTGTCGGTACGTTTAAAAAGCGGTTGCAACAGCATTATCTATCTCTGTTATGAGTTTCAGCTGCTTTATGTATTATTATGTGTGTATTGTTTTTTATGTTATTTTGCTTAAGCAGTTTATTTATTTTTCCCGGGGTTATTTAAAATGCTCCTAGTCTATTTGGTACACGAATATGTATACACCTGCTTTAACTGCCTCTCCGAGTCTCTAGTCTGATCAGGTTTGCTGGAAGAAATCACATTCAGAGATTTATCGCCTTTATTTGCAGTTAATTATACGATAAATATATCCCTAGATTTTCTTTTTCGATAGCTCGTTAAATTTCAAGACGTAACGTTGGTTCGTACCTGATGTAAATTGCATGTTTATGGGCTGCTGCATTTGATAGCGTTAACAAATCTTTAGTGCTGGTTATGACAGAGCGAGTAACCTAACGTATCGCTTGAAACGCGCGTATGTACGTGAAATTATTTTATTTCTTACTTGAACGATTTATATATAGACTTACTACCGTAACTAAAACACTATATGGTCCCCAAATGTAGCACTTATGCAGGTCTTACGAAGTTAACGATTACAAAGGTAAGGTCTTCGGTGGATTATTGATTAAATTATGAACTTACTGTTAGTATGTTCTTGAATGAAGTTTATTCTTATTACTGTTAACTTAGCTAGGGAAATAGACATTCAGGGAAAAACATACGTAAAATGAAGGTTCGGGCAGGCAATAGGACATTCGAGTAATGGATTTTCAGGGAAATTGCCCTGACGAACCGATAGTTCTTTTCAAGTCGCAAACTGTATCTTCGTATCCACACAGCTTCGAAATAGGTTCTATCTGAAAAAAATGAGGTACCTAACGCAGAAAGTCAGTTCAAGTGTCATTAAAAAGCCACAAATAACAAAAAAAAAACAATCTGTTTATACTCTTCAGACCGCCCCTCAATGAATAGTTCCCATACAAACCTACTTTAGTTTTTATTTATAATCGACATGCCCGATCGCAATGAAACTTTGCCAATTCGTTTATATACAAATCGATGTTTTACCGTCCTCAAAATTCGAAATAAACTTATCAAAAGGAAATTATATCCTCAGGGATGGTTTCTATTAAAAGTCTCTATATTTTTTATTTTGTTATTCTCAGTTGTAATCACGCTTAAACCACGATTTGTCTCCTCTAAACCTCTCGGTAAAGTTTCAGTACAATCCAGAATGCCGTTTTTGACTTAAAACCAAAAACCGTTCGTATGGAAACTGCCCCTCGAGAGGCAATTTCCATACAAACGTAGTTTGGTCTCCATAATTTTTATTTTTTTATTCTCAGTTGTAATCACGCTTTAACCACGATTTGTGTCCTCAAAATCTCTCGGTAAAGTTTTTGACTTAAAACCAAACTACTTTCGTATGGGAACTGCCTCTCGACAGACAATTTCCATACAAACGTAGTTTGGTCTCCATATTTTTTTTTTTTTTATTTTCAGTTGTAATCACGCTTCAACCACGATTTGTGTCCTCAAAACCTCTCGGTAAAGTTTTTGACTTAAAACCAAACTACGTTCGTATGGGAACTGCCCCTCGAGAGGCAATTTCCATACAAACGTAGTTTGGTCTCCATAATTTTTATTTTTTTATTCTCAGTTGTAATCACGCTTCAACCACGATTTGTGTCCTCAAAACCTCTCGGTAAAGTTTTTGACTTAAAACCAATCTACGTTCGCATGGGAACTGCCCCTCGAGGGCCATTACCCGTACGATCGCAGTTCGGTGCCAAGTGCCGCCCTAAAGCCGCGAGTCGACTTCCAGAAGGAGGAGCGGATCCGGGTGCTGAAGCAGAAGCTGGTGGAGCGCGAGGCGGCGGCGGCGGACGGCGTGACGCAAGGTACGGGCGGCGTGCTGGCCGACCTGGCCACGGCCACCTCCGACTACGGCACCTCCACTAACTACACCCGCTCCTCGCGCGCCTCCGTCTCCGACCTCGACTTCTCTGAGAGCTACCTGTAGACAGCTACCTTTCTTCTTGTTCTTGCTCGCCCGGCCCTTCTCCTGCGTAACTCTCCACTGGTTGGTCGTTTTTGCTCCGAAGTTTATGTGTTTGTCAGGCCGGTTGAATCGGACGGGACTATATAGTGGGGATGTTACGTAGTGAGGCCCCGGGGCCGAGTCTCATGAAACTACAGTCGGCAATCATATTTTGATTTTATTGCTGTGCAGTAAAGTGTTCTCTGTCTATCTATAATAATTCGTAGTTTTTTAAGTTGTACATTGCGTAACCCACACATGAACAAGTGGGTAGTCCCTGTTTTGCAATTAACATCGGATTGTATGACAATATACTGCGATTGTAGTTTTATAAAACTCTGCCTTGATGGCAAAGGTGACGGGTTCTGAGATGTTACGTACTTGCCTGATAAATACCGATTTCTTCTAAAATCTGTTGAGGTTGCTTACCTCTTGCTTAAAAAGAGGATCGTAGATCACAACATAATAGTAAAAATTTTACAGAACTTGGGCACTGATTCTAGTCCCAAAATAGGATAAGTATTCTGAGCTGTGGTAACCAGGCAAGGACGTCACAAACTTGGAATATAACCCCAGTGTGATAAGGATGTAGTATCCAGTTTCCTTAATTCAAATCTCGGCATTGCCTCGCCCCGTTACAATCCTTTTCATTGGGCAGACTACTATTTAGAACTAAAAATTAACGCAATTCGCACGTAAGTACTTTAACAAACTCTACTTTATTTTTTGTCTCTATCTTTATTTTTTTAATTCCTCTAACCTCGTTAACAGTGTTCCAAGTGTTTGTTACTTTAAGCTTGTTTAAAAACAGATCGATTTTCAAAACTTCGAGGCTTGCTCGGGGCTTTTGATTATATTAAAACTCTTGCCGTCATCAGTTTGTGTTACATTTCATTTATCAACTTCATCTTTACGCTGAACGATTTTGTTTTGCAAAAATATTTTGAATAGGGTTTAGTAAATATTAATAGATAAGACATACTTATTAAAACGTACTTTTGTCGTACATTTCGACTTGTTGCGAAAATACTGTGTCGTGTCTTCCCTTCAAAAACTCCCGTCCCTATCTCATCATGATTTTTAATGAAATTTTAACCGCTCGGGTTATTCCCGCCATTACAACCCTTACTTCTAATTTCGTTGGTTGTGGAACGGCTCAGATAAGCCTTTGTTCCTCGACTCAGTCTGTGTACCTCATTAGATGTTCAGTTCACAGATAGCACTCGTATAAAAGAGTAATGCTGTTATGTAACCATATAAATTATTGTGTTTGAATCTTCTAAGTATAATATAATTAATACATTCATGAATGTCAACTATCGACACTACCTCACTTGAATTGGTCATGATCGCACACGTCTTACCTACTTACTAAACGCATAGATCCTACTAGACTGACTTAGAATTACTAATCTTAATCTTTGCAACGTGGGTTATACGTAAATATAGCTCTTAAGTCAGCACTTCATGTACTTGTTACGTAATTACACTTCTCTGGTAGTACACGCGCAATACGCGCATACTCACAGTTTCGTCGATATTCTAATTTGCCGCGGTTTAGTGTTAAGCTTCGATACAACGATTGGAATTAATGCAAATTTATCGTACTCATATGTTCGTTATTAGACGTAAAATGTGTCTTCAAATACACTATCACATTTTATTAGCACAATAATTGTATTTTACATTTAAAGCTAGTTATTCTGGGGCGGCGCTGACCGTGCCAGCTGCAATTTAGCGTTAGCAATATTGTTTTCTTTGTAGAACTGAATGCAATACTATTTTAAAGCGTTTTTCATAATGTTATTTATATTCATTAGATGATTTATACTACCTAGAATAAATTCATGCAGTCAAATCTCGTTATTGCCCAATATGAAAGTTCGACTATATGATGTAATTTTAGTTTTATAAGTACCTATGATTTTCTGGAAGAGAAAAAGACCATTTTACAGTTCCTACCTAATGACTTGTCGCATCAACCCAATTGTGTAAGTCTTGATCTGTGCTCAAGAGTTGTGTGCCGTACTACTGAACCTTCTGGACGTAACTATACTGCGTTCTTCTCTAGTAGCACTTGGTATGTGTTGTGTTGTCTTTATGTGACTGTAGTTAGAAATGTACCCCTCTCCTAGTAGTTGTTGTACTGGTTTTGTGATGTTTGTCCCAATTTGCATGGATGCCAACACGATCTCGCACATCCGCTCCCCTATACTGTATTGGCACCTCCATGGCACCATCCATCGCATATTAACTGTATCCACCCTGCCCACACAACTATTTACCGACCTATTTCTTAGTATTCAAAGTCCACCAGCGAGTTTCCTGTTGATTACAGCAAAAAAACTCTTTTCACATTTCAACAGACTCGGCCCCACCAGAACTTTAGCCCTGCAAAATAGTTAAAAAGGGATTTTTTAAATTAAATAATCACTCATAAGAACTTTCAACTATTTCCTCTGCGAGAAATCGTCATACGCCTGCACAAGTAGTATATTCCTTCGGATTTATTTTTTCCAATCAGGAAAACCTCTTCCACTAATATAACTTATAAGATAAATCAAGTCTAAAGTAATGTCGTGTAAATGTATAACGAGATTTCCTTGCATGAATGTTATTTTAATGTTCGTCCTGATCTGATTAAAAGCTTCACGGGAATCCAATGAGGCTTTTAATTACACATAATTTGTAAAAACTATTCATTACGTTTACATTCGACACCCGTTTAGATATTGGCAAGATACTTAGTGCATTAAATTTGGACGGTATCTCGAGGTTACTTGCACTGCTTGTTAAAAGAGATTTTTTTATTACATTGAAATAATTTTTTTTCTATAAAACTAAAGTAAAAAAAAAGTTAAATGATACTTAATCCATTTATTAAAATGGTGCAAGTCGGCCTTGATATCGTCCTACTAAATTGAAGGTTGACTTTGCTATACGTAAAGTTGATCTCTCAAATTGCAGTCCATTTTCTCCTTATTTGCATTATTTGCTAAGGTGCTTCTCAATATATCTCTCAAGTTCACACTTATTAAACCCAAAGGCTTCAATTTAAATAAAATGCTTACATTACTTACTCTAAACGTGGTGATTTGTAATTTTTAAGCCGATTTGCAAATTGAAGATAAATTTTACTCATCATACTGTTTTTTTTGTTTTGATAGTTTGACTAACCAAAAATCTACACTTATTCGTAAAAAACTTCAGCTGTCAGCGTAAAATCCAAGCGATTTATTTTTGTTTTATTGCGAACGTTATGGACAATTTATTATTCCTCTTTCGGTTTGAAATTTACAATACATCACATTGTATACTGTTGTTTGCTATTGGTATGATAAAAAAAATCACTATAACAATTTAATGATAAATAGTTTAGACTAACTACCGCTTTGCATGCATTCGCTGTGGTAGTAGGTGCTCCACACGCCACCAGAGTACAGATACGCAGAGTTACAATTGATTGCACCTTTTTCTTAAATGTGACTTAAGCCGCATTTAGCCGAATTTCTTTATACAACACAGTCTAAATAAGTAGGTACTTCGCAGCCCGCCGCGAAGCAATCCCCACACAAACCAGGTTTATTTTTTACATACGACGTGCCAGAAAGAAATGACAAAAAAAAAGAAATTATAGCCTAGAGTATAGTTTCTAGGAAAATACTTACAAGGCTATAATTTCTTTCTGATTAGTTTATTTTCAATTCATATCACGATGAAACTTTATTTGCGTCCTCTAAATGTAGTGGAAAAGTATTAGTGCGATCCGGCATGTCATTTTTAAATAAAAACAAATCAAGGTTTGTATGGGAATTGCACCTTGGGGAGCTGCCACATTTACTCGTAGAAGCATTTAGCTGAAATTCTTCAAACAATTCAGTTCAAATAACTACTTAAGAGACAGTTAAGAACTGGGGCAAATCGGCCTACTAATAGATTGATACTAAATGAAATGTTCTTTTTCTCTGTCGACAGATGTACAGGATGAGCACATTTGATCGCCACCAAGGCAATCTCCAATTAAAGATTAGATTGTACCATTAATTTACATATTTCTCTTAACTTTGAAAACAACGTTATTATGTTATGTATAGTTGGTGTCATATAACTTGAACTTTTATAAAATTTCACCTTAAAAATTTTCACAATAAAAAAATAGTCAACGTTTGAAACTACTTATCGGACAATTATTCACAGCTAACAGGGTAAACAAAATTCGTTCACCAAAGTGATCTAACTTATCTGACGCAAACTATACAGACGTAGCATTTTTGAAGTATGTGTATAATATTAAGACATAAAGTGTTCTTATATTCTTAGATGAACGTGGAACGTGTGACGTAAGAGATTCTTATGTTACAAAGCGAGCCGATGCCCGCTCATAAATTTTTTTAATCTCATTTAAGTGTTACTAAGCTGCCTGTAGATTTTTTGAGTTTTATTCCGAAAAAATCCACTGTATTATGATTAATAAATACATGTTCCCCTACATAAACCAGTGAAACTCCCCCGATATACTTGGGGTATGCGGTGTCCTTAATAAAACACATGAATATTATATGACAAGCCACACCGGCTGCGAAATGGTTGTTACAATTTACTGGATTCGATCGTTGCTCAGTACTAACTCTAAAATAAAATTGTTGTTCTAGATATTGTATTGTGGAAATGACACATCTCGGTGCTTAATTAACTGATGTAGTTACGTATGCAAATAAAGTCAGTACACAAGGTGGTGGTGCCAAAATTACCTTTAGGTACCTTCTTACTATGTAACATATATTCTCAAAATCGTATCCATACGAATGAAACTCGTTGTAAAATTGTCCCTACATAAGTAAAATTAAAGTATAAAGTATCGTTTATCAGTGTGAAAATTAACAGCATTCACGAATTTGTAGATGTAGATCTCCCGCAAGTTATCATAAAGCTCTGACCACGTTGTCGTGCCGTCGACCTTTGTAACGTGACTGAGCAGAATACACTCGTGTAACGGTTTATGTGCTGTCAACTGTAACTATTGAAAGGAATCCGTTACGTATAATCAATATTAGATCATTACCGGGATGGGCAGGTATACGTAGACGAACAGCTCGTAAACCTTTACATGCTTGGACTCTGCTGAGTTACCATATGTATCCTTGCATTGCAGCAAACATATAATTAAATTTGATTTGATTTCATCTTATCGTAGTGGTAGGTTCCGAAAAATGGTGGTCTGATCAAAATAGATCTTTACCAAAATAAAACAATTCTATAAAATTCTTTCAATATCGGAACTGGTTGCAAAATCCAGTTTTACTTAATTAATCTGATTCTTATGATAATAAGTACTTATTCTTCACTAGAAAATATTCAATTAGTTAACTGGATAAGTAACAGCACTGCCAAATTACTGTAACCAAAACGTAGTTTAGTTTATAAAAACAAACATTACCACTTCATAATTATAAGTACATTTTAACTAAGTAAATACAGCTCCGAGATATTTACAGATTAACGTCTTAATCTTGTCTCTAACATTGTTATAGTACTCATAACACTTTACCATAGTGACATTCATATGTCTAGCAATATGAATTTGTGATGATAACTTTTATTGAGATGGAGGTTCTTAAGCACTGCGTAAACTTCACGATACATGAAATCTGAAGAAGGTGATTAAGTATTGTTATGTTCGTCTTTTAGTTTGATTTTAACTTATAATGAGTCCGTCGATAACGTTGTGTGGCGGCGGAGATGAAAAGGGAGGGCGGCGCACACGACATTACAGTTAGCAAAGCTCTTTTGGCCCTTGTTCAATTTTGTGACTGAGGTTTATTTTGTGAAATTAATGTTGAAGAACGCCAGAGTGAGCATATCGCTCTCATTGTTAATTCCGTTACACAATAGTTGTATGGAAACATTCTGGAAAGGCGATGCTTTCTGCCTATCTCGTTACAAACAACTGATGAATTATTTCGGTTAACTATCTGAGTTAGCGAGTTGTATTGTTAACTTCATTAAACTTGGCGCCCAAGCACTTCAGCTCTTTGTTGGACCTGGATGGATAGATAGATAGATAAAGAATACTTCAACGTACAGACGACAGCACATCAACCTTCACATATTTTCTTGCCTATTGTTCGTTCAGTTATATTAAGGGCCAAGTCGCTTCACAAAGTGAGGTTGGTCAACTGTCGACTATACTACCTTGACTTTTTTCTTAACCAAGTTTTCGTGTTTAGAACATCTGTTAACTTATAAGTAAGTGTAATATCTACATAAACCATTGTTTATACAGTTAGTAGGGTTGCCAGGTGAGTCGCAAAATAATACCGGACAACCCCAACCGGTATATGCTAGGTCGCAAGGAAATACGGCCTAGCATATAAGTTGGTACCGGCTTGGACCGCGTTCAAGGTCCACGAAACTGAAGCTACTAAATACCTACCGAGTTTTCGAACTGGAACCACTTTTCCAAGACAGCTCGATAAGCAATCAGAGCAGTTGATAGGCAATCAGAGCGTGTTTTTTTAACTCCTGAGTTTCTTCATCCGATAATTAGGTACTGTTCCTCGAAATACCGGACATTGTTCTGTCCGGTATGACCATTTATTTTTTACCGGACAGGCCCCAAAAATACCGGACTGTACGCTTAAATACCGGACATCTGGCAACCCTAACAGTTAGGTATTTATGCTTTTAAGTTAATATTTATTTGCGATTTTTTGTGATTCGTTTGCAGTCATTACATAATTATTTTATATAATTAACATAGCGTCTTACGTTTCGTAGTTACCTGTTTACTTACTGGTAAATGTGTGAACTCGGCCTTAGAAAGATTTGACTGCATAGAATTTACATTAGCATTTCCGTACCGTTGCGTAAAACATTGTATATATTATTTAGAGAGGATGAAGTAAATACATAATAACAAAATATACTATACGTTGATACATTCAAAATTTTAAATACCAGGTTTAAAAGTCCCGTTTTAAGATTACTTTTACGATTGTGTCCGTGGAGAACATCATTTAAAGTTGCATTCATTATTTGTTAGTAAATTGGCTTGTGAACTCTCCACGGACGGGATGAAATCATGAACGTAGCTAGACCTACTTAGTACTTAAGTTAGCAAACCCATAACTAGTTAAGCTTGGTAATTGATCAGCTTTACTTTCCTGTGATCTCTGAGTTTGGTTGTTTCAATGTTTCACCAAATAGTCTTCACTGTGTAAATAAAGAATCATCGATTGATCTGAATGTTACAAATTTGTTTCATTTCTACCACAAACAAGCATTCAATTTAAATTGTTTGCAATCGGGATTGAACAACATTGTTAAATATTATGTAAAACCTCATGCATATTGAATACATATTAATTTTGTTAAATATAAATCCTTTCGTCTCTCTACGAGTGTCGCCATTGAATAATAAATTGAATAATAAATTGGAGATGTACCTACCTTAACTAAGCGAAGCCTTCATATGTCAGAAGCAAGAGGCGCGTAGCTATTAGCTACGTGTGTGGATGGACACCGTACAAAGGCGCTCGCTCTCAAGAACAAAACAGACTACAGAGCTCCTAGCTACTAACTACCTAGTCGGGATGATTCAGCACAAACGTTATGTCCTCGAGTGCCCACCTTCATTGTCTTCGAGGGGCTCCACCAGGCCTGTGTATTGTCAACCTAACTTTACTAGACATGTTGTGTGGGCATTGCTCACCACATTTTATCAAAAGCGTACAGTCGGATAACAATTATCCGACCGTACGCTAAAATAGCGTTGCCAAATCTCACAACAATAATTGTCAGATTTGGCAATCTCTTGGAGCCTTTTGTTTTTGTATTTGTAAATTTTCTGCATTTTGCTCGATCGCGTAGCTAGCGGCGAAATAAATTATTGTTAGCAGCAACTACTGCGTATAAACGTTTGTGAAACCGTTAAACCGCCAAATGTAATCGCATACAATAACAAGCTCTGTTCAAGCAATAAGCAGCATAACGAGATGTGGCGGAACAATGAGTAGGGTACAGTACCGCCGAATGGCCGCGGCGCTGGCAGCTTTGTTAATCTCGTTTACCTACCCTCCACATCATACGCCCGCCCAGCATACCAATTAACACTATCCATAATATTTCAAAGGATATAGAGGCCAATATCGTAAAAGAATTACGTATCATTTACATACAGGCACATGCATTGCCTCTGGCACCACCCTAGGATACCCTGTTTTGTGGGAACCAGAAACGGCGACATCACAAACATGTAAACATCTAAGACCTGGGGATTTTTTGTCCCCAGCCGGGGTTCGAAACCGGGCCTCGTGCATAGTAGGCAGATGCACTACCTCTGCGCCACAGAGGTCGTCAAATACTAGCAAATACGTCGTAAAACACTGGTGTTCGTACTGTATTGTTAAAAAAACAATATCTCCACGACTAAGCATCTTACATGCATGAGCTCGCAGAAAAGGTCACTAAAGAATCTATGAATAGGAATGTCATATCTGGCGGTGAGGCAAACCTTTTTCCCTAAGCCCTTTGCCGCAATTTTGAACTGAGACCTTTGAATCGCAGATAAAGGCGCGCCGAACCGGGAGTTTTGTGATTTCGCTTTTCACAGGCCTACAATCGGCGATAGCTGTTGATGTCATGAGAGGCCCACGGATTATTAAACGAATAAAGAATGGTTCATAATGTAGTATTTTAGTAAAATTACAAGGTTTCAAGTACTTAAATGTTTACCAGGATATACCTAACATTATCGTATTAAACTGTGCAACAAAGAAGAGGTATCCTTGCGATTAAGCTTTTTTTTTATTTATCTGCATCATCTTATCAGACACTTTGCAATTCGACAATAATTTTCTCAGCTTATTTGCCCTAAGACCATGTCTAGGTGGGACCAAAGTATGAGGGATAGGCGCAAACTAAAAAAAAATGCCTAACCTAACCTTCAGAGACATAAAACTCTCATTTAAGTGCGTTTGGTAAGTGTCCTAGTTTTCGGTTTACCGGATACCTACTTATGTCTTGCTTGGTTTCAAAGTTCCGACATACGGGTAGCAAGACTCTATCAAAAATATCCAAGTAGAATCTAGACGAGAATCGTGACTGGCGGTCGCCGTAACCGCTATTTACCGATTTGGACACGCTTAAAATAGAGAAGTTTCAGGCAATATAGCAGTATATTAATAACACTCTTCAAGCTTTGAGTTTTGCCTCTCACTTTGTTACTCCGTTGTACAGTATATTTATTCTTACTTGTCCAATTTAGTAAGTAAACAAGATTCTAACCTTAAAATTGAGATTAGATGCCTAAACTAGACATTTTCTCGCAAATTCATGAACTATGTTTATAAAATTGGCAGCGTGTTATCTAAAAGAGTGTTCCAGGTTACTTCATTTATGGAAATATGGCAGTTTTGGACTAAAAAGTCACAGTTAGAGGGTAGAATCTTGTTTACTAAATTGGACAAGTAAGAATAAATAGACTGTATATAACAGGCAATGTTTTAACGAATAGGTCTGCAAATACGAATAGGTCTACAAGAAAGACCAAGACTCTACGAAAAAAACAATGTATTTTCGTGCGGTCCGAAAAAGTTAAAATTATGGACATGATCCAACAAGATAAGCCTTTCTTTGTTAAGAATTACTTAAAAAACTTTGTTTATACGTGTATTTTTGTAACAAATTAATAACTTTTATATTAACGTAGCTCAAGCTTCCTACGTCAAAATCTCGTTAAAAGTTCACCATGCCCCAACATGTTTTATACGTAGTATCACTGAATAAAAATGATCAGTGACTCCATCGTAAAGCACGAACATTTTAACTGCTCATATATCCACTGTAAACGTATTCATTTGTTTGTGCTGTGTGCTAATGCAATATTTATAGCAACTCACAACATTTCGAGCTCTTTGGTGCAATCATCTTAGAAAATTGTCGAGAAACTATATTGATTGATTGATTGAAAAATTGACGAAATTGAATATTTTCTTAGATTGACCGTAAATACGGTAAAGCATCAAATTCGATTAGAAATGCTGTTCACGAATACGCCTGAATCGAGAAAGTAGGCGAGACGCAGGTGTCGCTCCCCAATAAGGGCTCGTATTTGCCACGGAGATCGCTACAGGAATTGTAATGTAAAACAAATACTTACCACGTCCCTGGAGAGTTTGAGTTTATTTACTCAAAGTAACGTGTTGTCACACTAGAGCGCCGTTATTTGCTTCTGTTTACTTACGAAATTAGATAAAAGTAAAACCACGTCTAGCACTACTAGAAGTTATAATTTGTGACCATAATTTGTAATGCTCTATAAAACGTCCATCACATGTACAACTCCAAAACTACTTGCAAAACACCATTATGCACAGGGATGAATCTTATTACAACGTAGAAAAGGGTGTTATAACACGTCCTATTTAGGAAATGTAATAAGGACAGCAAAGATATCCGAGGCAGTTTGCGGTCGCCTTTTCCCGACCATAAACAGACGCAGCCGGAATTCAATTTCCAAAGTATAACTCCCAGGGCGGGCGGCGACCGATCGACCGACCGACACCTTTGTCCAACTTACGTATGTTTACCCAGATCAACATCTCTAGCAGTTCGCCCAAAAATGGCACGATTCAAAGGAAAAATATCCCGATATAGAAACGGGCTAAGTTTCATGAGCGTAACAATTGTTCAGTGAATCGAAAGAATTGATTGTGTTTGTGATGGTGTATCATTCGCCGTTCCAATGGAAGCATTAAATCCTTGTAACTTTGCAAAATAATGTATATTTAATGGGTAATACCTACTGCCTGAATTGTAACGGAAATGGGGCCTCCTCAGCCCCCGACGACCCTGAACTCAGGAGCTTTTCCCGCAAAATATAATTTCATTACGGTTTTCTTATCACAGCGGCGTGGCTCGCCCCTCTCACAGCCCGGTTTGTGTCAATAAAATGACGTTATGGAATTTGGATATTTACCCTGTTACATGACTTCTGATTGTTTACAGGCTCACAGCCCGATGCGTGATATAATAATAGGGAAGTGAGAACAATATAACTATTTCTTTCTCGTGTAGACCTATTTCACGAAAGATCCTATTCCATTGTACGGCTCGTTTGTTGTAGTTGGGGTACTGCGTAGTTAATTGATATCTACTGTCTTATTCTCTCGATACCGACAAAGTATCTCCTTTTGTATTGTTAAAATGATTACGCTAATTGTTATAACAATAACTACTAAATTGTTTATAGTAGGTATGTTCTACTGTCAATAAATATGAACAAAATAAAATTATGAAATTTCTAACAGCGAACTTCGTAACGCCTATCAGTAGATTCCTATGATTTTTTTATCTGTCTCTCCATAGAACCATCCACGCACTTCAAGGAATATTTTAGAAAAAGAATTAGCGAAATCGGTTCAGTTGCTCTCGAGATTTGCGCTTACCAAAACATTCAGCGATTCATTTTTATATTATAGAAGATTACCTATAAAAAATATGAAAATTTTGCCTGGTTACATAGCAAAGGGGTGTGGGATCAGGACAAGCGATTGTCTTGTGTGGAAGTTATTATTACAATATCGTTACCTTAATAATTTATGTGTTATGATTATAATCCTAGCATCTTTCTACTCGTATTTCTTAATTATATTGCTTTAAAAATTTTCCAAACTAGTAAAAACGAAGAAGAGAAAGCTGTGAGGGCCTTTGTGAATTGTTATAATAATAAAAAAACGTAATTTGTTGTGCTTTATTTGCTAAACTGCGCCGGTGATGTTGCAAAGAGGAAGAAATCACCGGCATAAAAAAATCTTAAGCCTACAGAACCGGAAGTTTTGTTTAGACTTGTGATCTCACAAAGCGGAAGCAACGCAGCATCGTATTGGTTACGATTATGTTCTTTTGTCAAGATTAACTTGTTTAGTCGTTATTAAATTTTAATATCCTGCAAAGTACTTTTCATCTGTCTGTTTATGTAAGTTCCTAATATCAATACGTTACAAAGTTTTGGCATGTATATTTATTTGGTACAAACTTGATGACAAAAAATAATATGCTCAATCAATGCTATGACCACAAAACATAAGGCAAATGAAAATGAAATTATGAGATGGTTGCTCATCTGCCTCAATTATATAGGTCTTCAAGTTCTGTTTTCTAAACTTCAACGTTATGCGGAACAATCATAATTAACAAAATATTACAAATGAATATATGTCAGATGATAGGTATAGATCCCTTTTAAAGCCACATATCGTAGGAGTACTTACCTATACACTACCAACCAAAACGTTCTTGTTACCAACGCAATCGAAAGTTGGGGATTTGAATCCGCAGAAAGTAAATCGATTTCACCAAGGTTCGACTCAATGGAGTGTTAATGCGCCATCTTCAACTTACTCTGAAAATTATCTTTTCATTTTTATGCCATTTCCATAATATCAAAAGCAATTAGGCAGCAAGAGGCGGAAATATCTTTTATTAAGGGAAGCGAAGCATTCAAAAGTACAAAGAGAAAGTTAACGGGCATTAATTTATTTCTGTTATAGAGAAGGAGAACGTTTTAAAGTAGATTAATATTAATTAATCTTTCGGGGGTTTTCAGGCGTTTGTATGTTGCCTCTGTTGGAAAAAAACATTAACCTTTAAAATGTTGCGAACTGCAACAAAGTACCTTCCAATCTAACGAGTTAATATAAAGCCACAAAGTAAACCAATGGATGGCTTAAATGGCACAGAGAAGGTTTACTCCTTTATCTACGTCGACCAGCCCTGTCAAATATTATTATTCTTGCAGCATCCTTGAGTTAACTGATCTATCTATTCTGCTATAAATAAATCCCTATGTTATACGTAGGCCTTTCCTTCTTTCGCATGCGTTATCATATTATATTTGTCAGCCACTTTTATGGCGTACAATGGTTACTAATATTAATAGCTGAGATTGGTTAGTCACATCAATATGATAAAAAGTCAGCAGGAAGATTTAATGAGAGCTGGGTAGTGGAAAGTCTTGCCATTTGCAGGCTTATTCTTTTTCTTATTTTATGTTTGTCTTTTTAAGTACCTAACAAAATATTGTTTTCATGAATGTTATGTATTCTACTCTTATCGCATACTAAGCTCTTATCTATCGGTGAGGAATGCTTATAAATTAATAAAATTTAATAAGCTAAGTCGCTTACTGTACCTAATTAAGTGCCTGTTGTTGATTCTGTTTTTCCTCCTTTATAAAATAAAAATAAAATAAATAAAGTGTAGCCGATATACGTTCGAGTGCGGAGAGGCCTTCTCTCAGAGACAGAGTATGGGCTCAATAACCGTGCCCACCGCGCACTGGCAGTTCAAAGCGCTGAGGTATGTGAACACCGCAGACACTCAGGTTTCCTCACTATGACATAGTGTTCCTTCAATAGAACACATTGTGTTCCTTCACTTTACCGAGAGCGGCGCTGGAATCGGTGTTCTAGCGTGCATTCCGGAGGTCGTGAGTATTGAGTATTTACCAATGACTTTGTTTTGAAATTTACGTACATTTGTGAAGTTGTAGTAAAGTAGCAATACATACCAATAACAATTTATACTGTAGGATTTTTACATGTTAGTTAATTTACACAGCGTTTTTTATTCCTACTAGGTTGGCTCCCTTGGTGGAGTATGGCCTAACCTTGCTGCGATGCAGGAAGAGACCCGTGCCCCAGCAGTGGGGGCATACAAGGGTTGATAACGAAATTCCTACTAAGTACCTTGGGTACATGAAGTCAATGTCACTACTCAGATGCTATAGCATATAGCACCTACACACACGGATAATGAAATAATAATCTCAAACATTCCAGAATAAAATTGAGAATCAGGTAGGTGCTTTGTTACGCATGTATAATGTATGAGTAGGTCCATTAACCTGTTCTCGAAACGCTTTGAACTTTGAACACAAGATAAGAAACGACAATAATACAGTCGACAGAAGGAAAAGACCTTTATACTCGTATGTGACTTGGAAAATCGTCCTTAACGTTACTGATTAGAGTGCAGGTATGTATTTATTTATTTTATTTATTAAAAAAAAAAAGTACCTATATGTTTACACTATTTTTATTTTTAATGCACTAACCCGTGCTAAGGAACAAATTTAAAAACCTATTTAGAGGCTAAAAATTTCACCCATGCCGGGATTCGAACCCGCAACCTCTGGCTATCCGTACCAGCGCTCTACCAATTGAGCCAATGGGCGACTCACGGCATCAGTGAAATTTCGAACCTCTTTACAATATTCTCTGTATTACGTACAGGCAGCGACATCTGACTTAAGCAAATTGCATTACTTACAGCCCCGACCACCTACTTTGCAGTTAGGTTTTAACATCGGAACGATATCACTGTACCCACATGATTACACTATTTTTATTTTTAATGCACTAACCCGTGCTAAGGAACAAATTTAAAAACCTATAGATGTCGCTGCCTGTACGTAATACAGAGAATATTGTAAAGAGGTTCGAAATTTCACTGATGCCGTGAGTCGCCCATTGGCTCAATTGGTAGAGCGCTGGTACGGATAGCCAGAGGTTGCGGGTTCGAATCCCGGCATGGGTGAAATTTTTAGCCTCTAAATAGGTTTTTATACCTATATGTTGTGCTGGCGGTCTGACGCTTTTTCGTCATCCGCCTACCATCACTCGACGGCACATCAACCTTTACGACATCAAGAACTACGTTATGGGCGATTTTAAAACTAAAATGTAAATGAGATGTTGACAAGTATACCTAAGTACTTCATCTTAACAACGGCTTCCATTCATATTAATATGCAAAAAAGAAGCTTTATCGCAGTAATACGTGGTAGTACCATTGTCTTGTTGGTTCCATGGATGGAACTACCGCGAATTTATCTGTTACTTACGGATTTATACGTTTTCCCGTCCGTTACTAAACAATAAATATTTTAAGGGGCAGTTTCTGAATTGAGTAAATAGTTAACTGTAGTCTCTTAACTGAGTCCGGGACACTTGGCTAGAAGGGAAGACGGCCGGTGGACCAGGCCAATATCGGAGTGGTGGCCAAGGGACGGAAGGAGGTTGGTAGGCAGACCACTGACACGATGGTCAGACGACATCGTGAGGGTTGCGGGTCAGAGATGGATCAGGTTAGCACAAGACCGTGAGGAATGGCGCAATAAAAAGGAGACCTATGCCCAGCAGTGGGTTGATGTGGGCTGATTATAGATAGCTATAGATAGTCTCGTCGAACTTCTCAGAAAAGAAGGTGACAGAACGTTACTTAAGTATTTACTTAGTGAAATTCTCAGTTAAGAAGCGCAAAGGGCCAGTTTCTGAATTGAGAATTTCTCTAAGTAAATTCTTACTAATATGACCAGTGAGAATCACCGTTACTTAAGTATTTACTTAATGCAATTCTCAATTCATAATCCGGCCCTAAGATTCCGGTGGCTAAATTTATTGACGGCCTAAACTTATTTATCGAGTGCAATAAAGAGTTATGATCCAGTCTAATCCAATTTATACTTTTTATAATTATTACTTTTAAATAAATAAAATAGAGTACAATGCGGAGGACTCAACTCCATTCCATTCATTTTCTGCCAGTTAACTACAGGAGGTAGCGGAAGTAGTTGATAGACGTGCTAAACATAACTATACATAAGATAGAATTAAATAATCTCCAGGATTCGAACTCACGACCTCTGAAATGTGAGGTAAGTACTATCGCGGCGCTGGCACTGCTCTCACTGATTTAACGTATCCAGGTTTGCATTCTTTTAATAACATTTTTGATAGGGTTCCGGAGATTAAAATACAATTGACGTGATTCAAGAGTTGGTCGCTGTGGGCATTGATTGTAGGTTAAATTATGGTTGCATGGCAGGGACATAGGCAATAGTACATGGAGTCTCTTAGTTATTTAGTACTTACCTGACAGGCGTGTTTATGAAATACTAGCTGGTTCCCGCGACTTCTTCTGCGCAGGATATTTCGAGTAGCTTAATTAACGTGGCGTAGAAAAGAACTAACATTAAAACTATCACATAAATACCTAATATTTGGGTCGCATTTGACAAATATCACGCAATAAATTGTAGCATACCTATGTGTTATTCTAATGTAGGTACCTATAAGCTATATTTTTGTAAAGTTTTGTTAAAATCCATTTACTAGGTTTTACGTGTAAGAGTAACAAACATCAATCCATACTTACAAACTTTGGCGTTTATAAAATTAGTAGGATTCAAAGTAAACGCGCGGTGAAAGCGCGACCGCTACTAAAATGCTTCGTTGCGGGTTTTCATGGAAAGCCCCTCCATAACAAATGTGGCAAACATTCGTTATTTCTCATTGCAGTGCAGATTTTTTTTTCATGCGGAAAACGCATGTTTGCTCACTCGGTAAGCCGCTGCCGGTGATAAACGGTCTTTTTGTGCCACCAAAATTGAACTCGTACAGCTTTATGCACGCGTCGCTCTGTCATTCCCGTGACAATAGTAAAAAAAACATAGGTAAATATGCATCCGGTTAGGTGAAAGAAAACATCGCTAGGAAACCTGCATGGGTACACGAGTCACGGGTTTTGTGGCGATAATATGTCATAATTTGACCATTAATGTAGGTACTGGATTGATATCCACCCTTGTATGTCCCCACTTCTGGGGCACCGGTCTCTTCCTGCATCGCAGGAAGCCATATACTTCACCACGGGGGCCAAGTCCGGGTTGGTATGGATTGTAAGACAGCCTTACTGTCAGAAGTTATCGAGCCGCCCATAAGGCCTCTGACATGGCTTAACGCCTGCCATTGCATGACAGCCGGCACCAACGGCTTACCGTGCCTTGCGAAGCACGGAAGCGCTCGGAAAAATACCAGTAGCTGTAGTCACGAGACGGTCACTCATCCTGCATAGGATAGTCACGATTTTTAACCACTCCCCAAGATGAGTGTCGGAGGTGTTTCACTACCTCAACGCTTGAAATTGCCAACCCGCGGTGGGCACGCGTGGTGATTAAGCCCATACTCTCTCTTTCTGAAAGAAGGTCTGCATACCTATATAGGTAAAATAAATAATTCTAATAATAATAATCCTAAATAAATAGGTTTTTAAATAATAATCCTAACTAAAGATATTATTGATATTATTCCCAAAGACATAAAACACACTTCCTTTATTGCGTACTATGGCAATGTATCATCATGGGCGCGAAGCACTAGAGCAACTAAAGGTCAAAAAGCGTGGCGTTAGCTTGCCCACGGGAAATAACCGTTGATAAATTAAGCCACTGGAGACTTCGAATATTTATTGTTCATGGGCCGAGTACTCCATAGATATACCACGCGAAGACAGTATGTCGAGCAAAATTCCGGTAAAAAGCGAGGGATACGCACACATTAACAATAACATGCGTGTGCCTACGTGGATTGTAATAAGTGAGGTTCGCACACACGCACATATTCGCATTAGTAACACTCACGACCGGCTTCGCTAAGCATGCTAGTTTGGATGGTACCAATTTATTGCCACTTTTTCGAAGCTTGGACTGCGGTTCTACCTTATAATAGTTCTTTTTTAGTCTCTACACATTCTGGTCGTGCTCTAACTAATACCGCTACAAAACGAACACAAACACCACGACTCCAGTCGTGTGTTACATACTACTTACAGACTGATTCTGCTGCCTTTACAAAACCAATTTCAAGCTAGCTTCTCTATGTTTCGTGTGTCATTACTAGACTCAGTTTATCCAAGCGGAAATGATCTAGACAGGAACTTGCATTGAAACTATATTCGAGCAACATTGTATTTCTACCATTAATGACATTAGGACTAAATTTAAGTTTTACTAAGTGAATCTGTACTTATGTAAAAAATAGTGAGCTAGAATATTCTTTATTGTTCACAGAAATTCCATACAATATAGTAATTAATTATGTAACTACCTACATTATTGTTATTTTTAAATTCTCGTATTTTTTCTACCAACATAATTTTGTAAGCTGATAATTCTCCAATCTGTATAAATAAATAAATATTGCAAAGATCTAAAATAATTTATTATACTTAGGGCCTGTTTCACAATCTGCAAATAAAGTTCCGGATAAGCTATCCGCAACCAGGGCTGCCGTTTGTTCTAAATTTGAAGTCATAAACAAACACACGCAGTATAGGAATATTTATTTAAATTTAGAACAAACGGCAGCCCTGGTTGCGGATAGCTTATCCGGAACTTTATTTGCAGATTGTGAAACAGGCCCTTAAAGTATTCAAGACATCTGTTTACTCTAACATAATTATAATAAACTTATTACCTTTGCATTTTCCATAAATACGTTATTTTATGAGATAGCTTGAATATTGATAACTCTTCAAAAATTATAAGGCGTCACTCGTAACTAGTGACATCACAGTATTTGGTTAGAATGTTGTATCACGTTACTCGAATGACTTTTGAATAGGTTATATAAAAAAAGCCGTAGAGAAAAATCTTAACCAAGATTATGTTCTAACAAGCCTCTCCGATGAGATTAAAGTAATTTTTTTGCAAGTTACCCATTGATAGATAGTAGATAGGAACTATGCAGTGGTTGTCTATTTGGAGGATTCGTGGATCCGGACGGGTACAAGATTGATCTCTATGAGCAAAGTGCAAGCTTCCGAGAGATTGGCTTGCCGTGTCCGGATACCCGAGCTGAAATCTTGTGTGGGATAAGACCATAAGGTATAAATAGCCTCCTAACTTCTGGAACAACTTGGGAATGAAACGCATCTTTGTCGACATTCAAGCATTTATGACAGTAATAAGTGACACCAGCAACAAGGGGAAAAGTGACATAAATCAGCAAACTGGTACAGAACAAAAGGAACTCGAGTTTTTTCGCTTATGATACCCTCTATATATTGCATCAAAACATAGCAGGACTTATCAACAAATCAGACTTATTAAGTATACATTTGTCAGACCTAGATTCCTTGGGTAAGTCCATAGATGTTATCTGCTGTACGGAGCATTTCATAGAGTCTGGATACGAAAGCCAACTTTGTTTACCGAACTATAACTTAGCATCGTGCTACGCTAGAGATAATGTAAAAAGGGGGGGTGCTTGTATCCTAGTAAAGAATGGGATAAAGTACAAAAATATAGAACTAAAAAACATCTCTATAGAAAATAATACAGAATGCTGTGCGATAGAATTGCCAGACTACGAATTTATAATAATATGTGTTTACAGAGTTCCTAAAATGTCTGTCACAGAGGTAAATATTTTCTTTACTCAATTAAATAAATTATTGATATTCATTAATAAAAAAAAGAACAATTCAATTGTACTCTGCGGTGACTTTAACATTGACATCCTAAAACGTGACAAGACATCTCAGGAATTTGATAATATACTGACCAGCCATAACTTAACTCTAACAATTAAGGAACCTACAAGGCTACAAAGTAAGACATGTATAGACAATTTCGCTCACAACGATTTGACATGTCAGGCTGAGGTCATTGATTTGGGTTTATCTGACCACACAGCTCAAACATTAAAATGTAGAGTCAACAAAACATGCAGGCTAAAGTACTGGCGAATAAAGAGACGTGACTATTGTAAAGAAAATCTCCAGGCATTTAAACGTTATTTAGGGCAATTGACATTTTCTGATATATATAGTACTGACGACCCAAATGAGGCATATAACAACTTCCTTGACATTTTTCGTTTACTATATGAGCTGTGTTTTCCTGTAAAAAGTATTAAAATATCTAGTGAAAGGCGTGTTAAGTGGATTTCCAGAGGTATAAGACTATGTACAAAAAAACAAAGAACTCTACTTTGGTCTTATAGAATTCACCCAACTGAAGCCAATAAAAGCATGCTAAAAACCTATACACAGAGACTTAGGAAAATTATAAAACTGACACAAAAATCAATAAACAATAACCTAATACGAACATCAGAAAATAAGTCTAAAACTACTTGGCAAATTATCAACAGTTCTAAGCCCCGTCGACCTAGAGAACCAATTAGAAGTCTGAAATATAAAAAAGAAACCATCACAGATCCCACCAGAATGGCAAACGCATTTAACAACCACTTTATAGACCAAATAACCATCCCGAACACAGACTCACAACAGTTTCTAGATACGAAGTATAAATTCGATTCTCAATCAACTTCTTTGTTTATTTCCCCAACTATTCCGTACGACATATACAAAATAATAAAATGCTTAAAAAATAAAACAAGTGTTGGTTACGATGAAATCAGCACAAAAGTTATAAAATACGTTAATGAAATAATTTCACCGCATCTGAGTTATATAATAAATCTTTGTATAGTCAATGGAACATTCCCTACTCAATTAAAAACAACAATAATAAAACCAATTCATAAGAAAGGCGATAAAGAATCGATTCAAAATTATAGACCAATAGCATTGATACCAATATTTTCTAAGATCATAGAAAAAGTAATTTACAATTCGTTATACAATTATGTCGATAAAAATAATATTTTAGTGGAACAGCAAAAAGGTTTTAGAAAACAAAAAACAATCAATCTTGCAATATACGACTTCCTCGTAGAAATCATCCGATGTGTAGATTGCAAAGTCCCAGTATCCGCTATTTATATGGATATGACCAAAGCCTTCGATTACGTAATCCACAAGATCTTGTTACAGAAGATAGAGTCATATGGAGTTAGAGGGACACCGTTAGAACTTATAAAATCGTATTTAAGTGATCGGACGCAGCAAACACACCTCAGTAATATTTGCGCTAATACAAACCATGAAGTTACATATACTTCAAACGATCGCTTGTCTCTACATGGTGTTCCGCAAGGAAGTATACTTGGCCCATTAATTTTCTTGCTCTACATAAATGATTTACCTTTAAATGTAAGCTACCCAATGACTCTTTTCGCAGACGATAGCACGGCAGTCATTAAACAAACTGAAAATAGGGATTACGAAAGTGAAATAAACAAAACTCTCGAAGAAATAATGCAGTGGCTTGACTCTAACTGCTTGAAAGCAAACCTGAATAAGACAAAAATTATGCATTTCCATCAGAGGGTTAATGCTCCGTCAGTAAAGTTGGTATATGACAAAATAACTATTGAAGAGGAATCTACCACCAGATTTCTAGGTTTGATAATTGACAAAAACTTGAACTGGAAATGCCAAGCAGAGGTAACATGTAAAAAACTCAGTAAATCAGCCTACGCTTTACATAAATTAAGTAAAATTGTTAGTAGAGATGCTTTACTTTCAGCCTTTCACGGATATGTTATGTCAACTTTGCGATTTGGTATTATATTTTGGGGCAATAGCACGGACATAACTACCATATTTAAAGCACAGAAAAGGTGTCTTAGATCAATGTGCCAATTACAATCAACTGAAAGCTGTAAGCCCTATTTTAAAAAGCATAAGATCCTCACACTTTCTTGTTTATATATTTATGAGGTTGCTATATTTGTTAAAACTAATGAGTCGTTATTTCCGAAAGCTCACAAAAACCAATACAGGTCGATACGCCATCCACACAAACTCTTAATTGAACCATGTAAAACTACTTTTAAGCAAAAAAGCATTGTGACTATGGCACCAAAAATTTATAGTAAGTTACCTGATGAAATTAAAACATTAAATACAATTATATTCAAAAGAAGACTATATGACATTTTAGTAAATAAATGCTACTATGACATAAAAGATTTCTTTGCTGATAAAATGTAATGATAACTTTGTATTTGACATTTTATATTTGTACCATTTAATTTTGTATTGACATTTTTTTTTATTATATCATAGCTTAAGTATTTAAATTTTATTCTACAATTTTACTGACATTTCTAATTTAATGTGATTATTACTATTTTGATTTGACTATTAAAATTCATATTAATTATATTCTATAGGACATGATTTGTATGCCTATTTAGGTAGAGCACATAGCAACCCAACTTTTCAAATTTATAACATCTTTATGTACTTGTGACTCACAGATCAATAAATGAATTATGAATTATGAATTATGAATTATGGAATGACGACTACTTTTTTTCTAACAGATGACAGTTTTGTCTTTTCATGATTCCACGGACACGCCTAAAATCAAATCAAAGTATTTAATTTATCAAAGTATTAACCGGAATATGTAATGAAGATTTCCGTTGCCTTGTTACCGCCACCAATACAAATGCCACATGCCGAAGATGCCGGCAGCTGACTTTGATTCAACCCTTTGTATGCCCCCACTGCTGGGGCATGGGTCTCTTCCTGCATAGCAGGAAGGCTAGTCCATACTCCACCACGGGGGCCAAGTCCAGTTGGTGGAGGTTTGTAAGACAGTGGCGGGCCCGCGGGCCTTACCGTCATAAGTCACCAAGCCGCCCATAAGGCCTCTGACATGGCTTAGTCGGCAGCTGACTTGGTACGGCTTTATAAACAATTAGGACACCTACGTTCAAGGGGAATCTGAACATTCATCTCTATATCTAATACCCACATGATTACACTATTTTTATCATGTGGGTACAGTGATATCGTTCCGATGTTAAACCTAACTGCAAAGTAGGTAGTCGGGGCTGTAAGTAATGCAATTTGCTTAAGTCAGATGTCGCTGCCTGTACGTAATACAGAGAATATTGTAAAGAGGTTCGAAATTTCACTGATGCCGTGAGTCGCCCATTGGCTCAATTGGTAGAGCGCTGGTACGGATAGCCAGAAGTTGCGGGTTCGAATCCCGGCATGGGTGAAATTTTTAGCCTCAAAATAGGTTTTTAAACTAGTTTTACTTGTAACGTAACATTCTTAGAGTCGTTTACCATGACATTTATTAGACCTAAATTCTCGACGCATTTGGCATTTCCCTCGACGTGTTAGACGTACAACATGATAATCGAATCTCTGAGGAAGCAATCTAAACACGCTAGACTGTGGGAGGCAGTAGATCGAGCTACAAATCGACATGGTATGTCCTCGGCAAGTAATGTAATATTCAGACATGTTGCCCGCCGGCTAATAAACTGACCGAGGGCTGGGACGTGTCGAAGCCGCTGCTCAGATTGCAATTAAGCCTCAAATTACTTAAATTTTCTCCTTCTCTTGATATCACACGTGTTTGATAGTAATATGTAAGCTTAGAAGGAATCAGGAATCATAGTAGCCCGCTAACCTATGAAGTAAAATATCGTGAGGTAACCTTAGAGACTAATGATTAATGAGATGCGGCAAGCTGAAGACAGGACGCTATGTAATTAATAATCGTTTATTATTTGAACTAATAAAACTTTTCATTCGTCTAGAAGCCCACATTTAGAAACCTATTGCTTGAAGTGTGGTGTTAGTCTAAATGTATTGAAATATATTCTAATGTAGGTACTTAATATAGCCTGAAGAAGAAGGTACCTACTTAGATCACTCATGGAACTTTGGTTACTTCGTTAGCAAATATTTTTTGTTGACATTATTTTTCAGAATAGGTTATGGTAAATTACACATTTGCAGTGAATATTGAAAATAAGTATCAGCTTAGGTAAATGCGCATTCTAATAATAAAGGTCAATGAATATTTTTTAGCTTGCGTAACAATGGAGAAAAATTCTGGCGTTAGTCAGGTACGTTCATGTTTAACTTTGGTTGTGAGGAATAGGGAACCAGAAGCAAAATTTTATTGGAACGACATTGTATTTAAAATGTAGAAGACAAAGAAAATGTTACAATATTTTTTTGGGGTCTTAAAAATTTACGTTCTAGTAATTAAAAAAACTTCTAAGCATTTCCTATCCCAATCCCAATTTTCTTTAGATTTTATCCCAATTTTAATCGGAAATGTGGTTTCAAACTGTCGCAAACGTAGGATCCGGTCATCAAGATGTGTTCGAGTGGAAAAAAGTCGCATGGCTTATCGTCCGACATTGCCAGTATAGTGTGTCGCAACCCTGCTTTGTGATAGCTGATTGAGGGTAGTCTGAAACCTCATCAGCCGAAGATGCGAACGGGTGCCAGCCATCAGTCTTCAGTCAGAAACGTCGAGGTAAAATAGCAATAAATTACTACGCAATTAAACCCCGAAAATATTCTAACTATTTCCTATCCCAATCCCAAACGTTTTTTACATTAAAAAATATTTTAATAAATAACTCATATATTGATAAATTCTTTATAAATGGTTGTTACGCTTATTATAGGAATTATACGCTAATTATAAGTCGCACATTGTGACGTTATTTCTTTACAATTTTTTACTTTTCAAGTATACTGATAACAGTGATAAGTATAATAATTGACACCATAAAAACCCTATCTTTTTTAATTAAAACCTACAAAACCTGTGACAAAATTTAACTTGCTCTGCCCGGTAAAGGGAGAAAAATCTTTATAAACATTATTTAATCTGTTAACACAACCTTTCTAATGAGATCCAAACAACTAGGGTACTGTAGTCAAAATGGAACCTTAATTTCTGCGTCCACGGTTCTGTCCGTGGCTTAACTCAGAGACTATTAGTACTAGAAGCTAAAATTTGGCATTGTCACACATATGTTACACATATACCTATACTATGTTATACATAAACGCCAACCAATCAATACGTAGACAAGATGCTTGAAAATGCTTTAAAGTGCTTATTTTTATTAAGTAGGGCGTTCCCTCTTTCCTCTCCCGAGTAAACGTGAAAAAAATCGGAGCAGTAACACATGTAAAAAATTTAAAAGGAAAGCTATTACGGCTTTCTTTCGAATATACTTTACAAATTAACGAGTTACAGTCGACCACCTTATAAAAGGAAAAAGTCGTACAAATTCCCTTGAAAATTACTTTGATGAAATTGTGCGCAATGGGCGTGGTCTTACACGCACTTGGGTGGTTCTTTTTACAAGTTTTTCATCGCTGGACGTTTGATAAGAACACAGCACTACTTGTTCGCGACAAACAACGCTACAAACGATCTAGTTTATATTACAGAGCTTGCCGCCCAACAAAGTGTAAAATTACCATGTGTTAGAGCGTCTGATTTGTACGACAACTTTACAACTTCTGAGTTATCTCCCTCAGCGTACCCGTGCTGTGAACACACAGCCTTTGTGACAACATTTGCTGGAATTTGAATCTGTTTTAAACATGTTGACGTAAAAAGTTGTACCTTACTAACGTGGGCGCGCGGTAAACTTTTACCCCATTTCATAGCTACCTACACAATGCCTTCATGGATAATTTACAACCAGCCTGGCTGATAAGCTTAAACAATAACCCCTATCTGGTGACATTTCCTTGCACTAATGGAAAACGTGGCAAACACTGCAGTGTAGCGTAGGCGTTTTCCTTTCTAAGAAAGTTCTTTCTACCGCAAATATACGTCTAACCTTATTGTCACGACGTAATTGTGTGATAGAAAAAGATTTCTAGGGAGCTTGCCGCACAGATAAGGATACAAAATAGATAGGACACTCTCATTATATTTATAGGGTTACGAAAGTGCTTTATTGAAAAAAATGACGTCATTTTCTTTAAAGAAATAGTTTGTAGTCATTGTAGTTCACTCATATTTTCCTTATGTTCAGCAGCATATTGGTTCACGTCTTGTTCCAGCTCTCGTATCTAGTATTCTCTCCCTCTCGTATCATCAGTTAGGGTTGCGACAGCCAAGAATAGACGGTTTCCTTTTGTACCTATCATAGCGGTTACGGGAGAATATTTTTCTTTCATACAAAATCGGCCATGAAAGCAGTAAATGTATGAAACTAGACACGCGTAACGACGCTTATCTTCCATTGTGAAACCTTCCAACTTACCTTTGATCATGATATAACGAGCAGCAGGATAACACGCATACACGCCATATGGGGCCTGATTTGTAGAACTCCAATTCATTGTGCACCTACTACGATAATTCAATGTATATTTCAAAGTCGATAAATTTACAAATTAATAAGTAGGTATATAGACTCAGCTACGCAACGTATTGTCATAATAAACTACTATAAGTAGTTTAATGAACGACGACCCTGACCGTGTCAAATGCACATCAACCCTTACACGTGAACACTCTACGTTATCAATGAGTCTTTTTAATCTGTGGTTAACAAATGAAGACCCCAAGGAAAAAGACAAACTAGTCGAGCAACAAAAATTTGGAGATATTGCATTTTGAAAGTTTGACTTATGCCACTTTTTCCCTGAATGCGACCTTTTTAAGCGTCAATAAGACCGAGACTAATTTGTTTTTTACACTGTTCGGTTTACTATCTTAGAGGAACGGAAATTCCTTACAAAACTGCATTCACAGAGAGTTTCGAAAAAAAGTTACAAGTTCGTCTTTTTCTCTGGAGTCTTCAAATTTTGTTCACATTTACATTTTTTGTTGCTGCCACCCATAACGTAACTTGTTAGCTGCGCCCCTAAAAATAGGGTTACCATAACCATCCACCCGGTTTTGTCCGGAACTTTTGCCTTTCGTCCGGACTTTGTCCGGATTTTTTATTAATATCTAAAATACAGCGAGGCAATGCCGCCAGCCTTCTTGGAACACTCTGCCGCCCGACAGCGATCTTGCTTAGGTTTTAGGTTTAGTTCCATTTTTATCATTAATTATTATTATGAATATTTAAGTTATAATGAATTATGTAATAATAAATAGTTAGAATTTCAACGTAAAGAATTATATCTAAAGATGTATTACTAATTATAAGCTAAATCTAAATACCTACATCAAAAAACATTTTTTCCCACACTCCACGCATGCGCTGCGCAAATAAATTTTGTTTTGAAGCTAAAGTGTCCGGACCGAACGATTTAATTTCCGGTATTTCGTCAGGATTTGTTTTTAATTTCCTGAATGGTAGTCAGAAATATGCAAGGGAAACTCGAGATTTAGGCTCGCGGAAAAATAACACGAATAGGGCTCGCTGTCAAAACAAGCCCATAAATATTATCCGGCGGATGGTTGTTTGCTCTGGTTACGGCTTACGACTTCTTTTAAGCTTCTCCTTGATGGAATGGAGACCTTTTCCTAGGAAGCCGTCAAAGTTTAATCATCACCGCATTTGATCACTGTGCACCCGCTTGGAATGAATAGAAAGGGCAAATAATATTGTACCTCTATTTGCAAACAACTCTGATTGGAAAAACTTTTCTCATTGAACTTTTAACCACTTGTTCAGTTCCATTAATTGTTCCTTAAGCTATCATCTGTAGAGATTATACAGGGTTACCTCAAAAATGAGCATTACCTGGATTTTTTATTACATTTATTTAAGTTTTTTTTGTTTGAATTGTGATTATGTGTAACTTTTCCTTTTTTTATATGTTTGACTTTTTTATTCGTTTTTATTTAGTTATATCGTCGCGGTTTGACATACACGGACACTAAATAGTGGACCCTCAAAGTTACATTACTTAATTTTTTTAACGTAACACTCCAAAATATTTTTTGAAAAAACGCTTGCCACACCTGGGAATCGAACCGGCTTTAATTCGCAAAAATAACTAGAAATTACCTTTGACTTACGTCAAAGGTAATTTTTCATTCATTTAATATTATGACGAATAACTATTAAAAAAAAAACCCTTTATATTCCTAAAAACCTATACCAAAAATAACAAACAAAACTTAAATCTAAGGAATGTTGGGACCCCATAAATATTAAGTCCTTACATATGAAATGGGCGTTTTGTCGTACTGGCCACTTTGATCTGACATAGGTACCTATCTCCTCTTTGATTAAGAATTTCTAATTCTATAAATACTTAGATTTAGTTGTTATTTTTGAGTTTCGAAAACTGTTATTCATTTGTCACTGCTGCTTCAGGACAACGCTAGACCACACACTGCACAACAGACGGCTACCCAATTAGAGGAGCTTCATTTGGAATGTCTAAGACATCCACCGTACTCTCCGGATCATGCTACAAAAATAAACCATTTTTTTTGAAATTTGGATGACTTCTTGTAAGTGAAAAAATTCAACTCCGATGGGGCAGTCAAAACCGCCTTCAAAAATTTTATTGATTCTCGTCCGAATTGTTTTTTTAGTGAAGGTATCAATGAACTACCTACAAAATGGTAAAAAATGCATAGATATCAAAGGTATATACTTTGATTAATTAAAAAAAATATATTTAAAAAAACGAGTTTATATTTATGACCTAATATTATAGGCCTCTTCCAACCATCTGTATCTAGCGCAAAGTGTTCCCAGTCTTTTGTTTTTGCCGTCTTTTTTATGTCATCTGCCCAGCGAGTGCACGGTCTACCTCTCATTCTTTTTCCTGGCGGTCCTTTGGGCAATGTTGTCCTCTTTGTCCATTTATCTTCATGCATCCTAACAATGTGTCCACTGCCACTTTAGTCTCTGAGTGTGTTCGTGTATGATTTTCGATCTTTCCCTTATTTTTTTATGGTTCATCTAGTCGTTTAGTTTGATTTTAGTACCTATACTTCTTTCTGTGGATCTCTAGGAAGTTAGTGTTCAACTTATGTTTAGCTCGAAGAATTACTTATATGAACATTTTTTTATTTCGTAATACATTGTATCTACTATTAGTGATTGTAAAAATATCTGTAGCAGAAGACACCGCTCTTCCACAAATAGAATGATAAGAAAATGGCATTTACCTTTTACACGTATTTGTAATGCAGATTTTTTATTAGATGCGTGAGGCATAAGTAATTTAAAAATGGTATAGGGAAACAGAATGCAGTGTGACGATATTCGTTTTGTTATAAAAATCGTTGATTTGACAAATTACTTCACAATCAGGTGAAGCATAGTAATGGATTATCACGACCAATTTCAAAGTTTATTTTGTTAATCGCAAGACATACACCAACTTAACTTAGCTATAGTGTGGTAGATATTATTATGTGTAGGTATTAGGATCTGGACAGTTTCATAAAACTACAATTCGTAGTTCATTATGCTAATTCGATGTACTTAGATTGCGTAGCAGAGTATTCCTAATCTAAGTTAATCGATATGCACATCGAATTATTATGAACATTTAATTGTAGTTCTATGAAACCGCAATTTCCATTTTAATGAAACTAAATTTCCCTGTAAAAAACTCAATTAACATACTCACTTTTTATTATTAAATCTGATATATTTCACCAACCAAACAGTGCGAATCTGTCATAATTTTGTTTTTGTTACAGTTTGCTCCAAGAAAAAGTCTGAATCAAAGACATCCAACATCAACGTTAACTTGACGGTCACGATTATCAACGTTACTAATACTAATTAGTGATAAAACAACAAATGTTGCTGAAATATGCACAGGACCGATAAGTACCATCTCGATTTATTTTATCCGTTGTCTATGGTTTCTTGACTGTGGTGGTGCTTTCAGGTAAAATTTCGTCCGGAAATACAACAGGTTCGTTTACATCATCGTAGCAGCAGACATAGTCCCGGTAAGTGCACCCTCGGGACAAGTAGAGCATCTTCTTCCCAATACAGCTTTTTCTTCGAATGCAGAATCCTTTTTTGGCACTGCATAGAGGTTCTGTGTAAAAAAAAGTTATTTACAAAAGTCTACGCACGATATCATCCTTGCCTACGCATCGTCAGCGTTAGTATCGAATCTTATCTGTAGTAATCCTACAACTTGCATTAGCCGAATTATCTTTAATAAGGTATTTTTATTTCTTTAATTTTTTTGGAAATCAATAGCAAATTATTCTGCTATATTATTTTAGGGTCATCCGTAAAGTACCTATGTTACACTAATTTCGTGATTTGTGACCCCTCCCCTGTCTTTGTCACTGTTGGTCATATTTGTGAGACCCCCTATTGTGACGTCACATATTTGCAATTATACATGTAAACATGACTAAATTAAAACGGCAGTTCTAAAATCAGCTTCATCTCCATTCTTTTTTAATATTAGCAACATAGCATTAATTTTTTATATTATCAACAAGCATTTAACAAAAATACAACAATAAATTGAGAAATTGCTCTAAAAAAGGGTTTAATACTGATCTGAAGATTGTTCATACGACTGTCAAAGAGACCCTGTTTATAATCTACCGAAAATTCACCATACAAATTTAACTGAAACTATGACGTCACCACTTGAACGTAACGCCTTATAATGTATGAAGCGTTTATTAATATTTGTGTTATTTCGTAAATTTTGTGTCATATTATTTTAAAATTTAATTTCGAATCCAAAAAAGAAGGCTTACCTACATAGGAATTGCGGTAACATGTAGCTTTTCTAAGGATATTGTGGAGGGCGGCAACGAGCGTTTGATTATTTATAACCTGTATAACAAAGTTCAACAGCAAAGCTGTAGGTACCCGCGGAGGTTAGTGAGTTGCACAAATGGAGAACTTCTCCAGAGGTAAGTTTGGCATTTCCCGACGCAAATCTTATTACAGTTCTCCAACAAACGGCGTTACTTCTGATAACTGAAACTTGTTTGTGTAGTGGTTCAGCGTACGAATAAATTCATTAAGTCTGCAGACAGTTTAGTCACAAATTCACAACAGTCCTGTTACACAACGTCCATTTGAACACATTACACTATATGTTTCAGTATACAGGGTTACCCATAGGTACGGTATTTGGATAGAGAATATTTAAAAAACTGAAAATAGATCATTTTACTAAAATAAAATTTCACTATCTAGGTGAGGTGGGGTAAGAGGGTCACCGGGGTAAGAGGGACTAGTGACCATAACTAGCAAACCAAAGCTATTATAACTATGCTTTTCCGTCGATAAAACTGACAAGGCAAATTAGTTTGAATGGTTTTCATGAGATGTCGCTACGATACTCAAAGGCCGCAAAAAATTAAGAAATGTCTCAGAGTTGTGAATTCGACTAGCACAAAGTTGGCGCGTTATTTTGCAAACCAATAACTGCTTAAAAAAGACGGCTGGAAATAATTTCACTGAGTAAATACACGGAGAAAACTGTAAGTAATTCGTTTTATTAGTCATTTTAGATTAAAAACCACTAATAATACGAGTTTCTTTTGCTTGTAAATTCCAACCTCCCAACACATTAGCTGGTGTAAGAGGGTCACTATTGACGGGGAAAGAGGAACATATGTTTCTCTTCCCCCATGTCAGGGGTGACAAACATTTTAAATAGGTAGTTTATAACTAGTAAAAATGAAAAGGTGTAAGAAATAAAATAAAACAAAAAACATTCTAATATTTAACATTAAAATTTAGTGAAATTAAAAGAGTTATGTTTTGTAATACGTCTCTTTGTAGTCGAGACTTTCTTTCGAATTTTAGTATTTTGAATTAAAATTTAGTAAAGTAGTAATTATGATTGTTACAGGAATAATATGAAAAATGTCGCGAAAATATGAACATCGGATAGAAGCAGATATGATAATGAAAAATTAAGGGACGCTGTCAGGGCAGTAAAATGTGGAACAATATCTGCTTACGCGCTGCATCAAAACTTCATAATATACCAAGGGCAACAATTGTTCACCACGTCTTTAAATCATGTTTGAGCCTTTTTCTTTTAATCTCTAATTCAAACATAGTGCCCCTGTTTTTGTTTTTTGTAACTGCTATAATTCTGTTTAATTTTATTATTGCTGTTTGTATGGAGAGTAAACTAAAAGAAAAATAAGTGGTCCAGTTCATTTTAGTTTGTTACCCCTGATCGAACCTGTATGTTCCTCTTACCCCGAATTGGTTTACTCTTTATTTTCATTCTAAATTATACCTCATTTCAACGATAGTGAGATTCAATATTGACTGAAGCAGTTCTACCCAGAACTTCACGAGAAGTTAGCAACGAATATCTAAATTCAAACTTCATTTTTATGAAATACAATGACTGTCCCTCTTACCCCATATGAGGGGGAAGAGGAACGTTTATACAATCTGGATATTTAAAAAATATCATCGTAAGAACTGTTAGCAGCGCAATGAAACTTAGTCCATGGGAAGCTAACACATAAAGGTTAGTTTTGTGTGTTTCGAAGATCTTGTAAGGCTTTAACTGTCCTTCCTAACTCACAAAATATTTTACTGAAAATAGAGTATGTTCCTCTTACCCCACCTCACTTCATATAATATATATTATAATGTTTTTTTTTCATGCAGTTTTTTTTTCTAATAAACGTGTAAAATCAATCATTCTAATTTTTAGCATTCCTATCCAACGGGTACGAGTACCAATTATTTTAGGTCAAAGAGAGACCAAGTTAAAAATTAAATTGGTAAGACTATTATTATTATTATACTTTATTGCACACGAAACATTAAATAGGACTTTACACAAGAAATAACATGTAAAAAAGGGAGCTTTTCTCTGTAAGAGATTTTAGAGAGAACCTTGGAGAGTCGGAGCAGCAGTAAAACAGGTCTAAACAGGTCTATGTACGTGTACAAAATAAACTACATAGACCGCAATAACTATTAACAATAAACTAAGCAGAAATAATACACTACATAGAGACTAAATATCTGTGAATATAAATAAATAAAATACATAGTAAATAATGTATTTGTAATGTAATGCGCCCCCTGCAGTACAATTCCACCAAACTGCGATCCCCAGCCCGCATGCCCAGCGTGGGGCTTTTGGGCATTAACCCCTATGATAGCACAACATGGCGATCTTTAGGGGAGGGCTATATCCAGCAGTGGACTAGTCTAGCCTGGCCACGACGACGATAGTAAATAATAAATAAATATATAGCCGTGACTACCGCTAGTGGCCTTTTTCCGAGCGCTTCCGTGCTTCGCAGGGCACGTTAAGCCGTTGGTGCCGGCTGTCATATAATGGCAGTCGTTAAGCCATGTCGGAGGCCTTATGGGCGGCTTGATAACTTCTGACAGTGAGGCCCGGCCACTGTCTCACAATTCTCCACCAACCCGGACTTGGCCCCCGTGGTGGAGTATGGCCTAACCTTCCTGCGATGCAGGAAGAGACCCGTGCCCCAGCAGTGGGGACATATAAGGGTTGATAACGAAATATATAGCTCAAAGTTATGATAGAGATAAATAGTTATTAAATTAGTCAAGAAGTACTTACACTTAGTAGGAGTTCGACTGACTAACAGAACAGAGGTTGAGGATAATTATGTAAATGTTAGGTGCTGCCGGTGTGTACAACACTACCAGAAGCTGAATAATACTTACCTAGAGTAAGGAAGGGAAAACTCAAGTTATCTCCGTAGACTCTTTGATTCATTGATTACTAAGTTACTTGAAATGAATGGTTCTTTGTTATTTTTGTTCTCTTTGTCGGAATCATAACTAACGAAGGTTGTATTTTTTCCACTTTTGATGAGTTCGGTTCATGAGCATTAATAAAATAATCTGTGAATCCAGTGTTCGTACTTTGAGAAAATAAGTTTCCTTTTAATCAATTGTCTTATTTTCCCTACGTGCTACTACACGCCATGGGTCACCCTATAGAACAAAACTTCTCTGAAATAAACTGTGGAAGAAGCTAAAACTGTTCGGGAGATAATGAAACATAGTGGTAGCACGTGGTAGCCACATACCCAGTGTTCATTTGATACGTATACGTATACCTCCATACACGAAACTCATTTTACACGCTCCGCATTTTTACAAATATTATAGCATATATTTACAGAAATGCTTTCAGTACTCTCTGTATCTTTACAAATATTCTAGCATCAATTTATACAAATGCTTTCAGCAGCTTTTCTTTAGAAAAGGAATTGGAAATCTTTACTTATCGTATATTCGAATATCGAATGTCGGAATTACAGTCAAAGATTAATAACGAAAGTTAGGAGTAACATTTTTAACATTGTGAGCCAAAAAGTGTGCATGTCGCTTTGCTTATCCGCCATTATTTTATTTTTGTGACTATAACTCTTTCATTTCACACTACATTTATCAAAATTTCTAGACGATATTACACTCAATATCTCAGTCCCGATATCAATCGCCTACGTAATCTTATATAGTGCTTATTGACGGTATTAACTTGGTTACCAGCCAATTACTTTCTGCCACGCGGAAAATACAGAGAGCCATCTATACCCAAACCTCTTTGCTCACAATTGAAAATAATATCAGAAGGAAAGAAATAAAATCTTCGATACTTCCCGAAGCGGATTGTGCATATCAATTGGAGATAATATCACACCTAACTTTTAAAATCATTACGAGCAAAATATTACCCTTCTATTCATTAGGTACTTATACCGAAATCAGTTATATTATTGTTTATACCAATGAAATAAGCATTTTCTTAAAATATAGCTTACAATTTCATTTACACGGAGTCTTATCTACAGAGTCTCGACACACTACATCGCCATTAACGTAATCAGCTTATAGGTAAGTGTAGGTAGGTATGTTTTGTACCGATGGTTAAATCTCGAGTGAACTCTTACGGTGTTATTTAAAAAACACAAAAATACAGTTTAACTTGAGTGGTCTAATTTAAGGGAATTTAGTTTAAAGTTTTAACTAGAATCCTTATTTTCACAAATGACACCTTAAATAAATACTTTATAGTTTATTGCACACATAAAAATTATACAGAAAGCCCAAAATTATACAATAAAAAAAGTGTACATGGCGAGTTTATTTTATTAGAAATCTCTTCCAGCCAACCCTTGATGGCCCTTGATACTTGAACCCTTGATAGGGTCATAAACAGGGAGGGGAGGACGGTACAGTACTCAGACATTTGAATGCACTTTTGTGCTGCTACCTACAGTGTCACCGGCATCGGCAGGGCAACCTTTAGTTACAAAGTCATTCTTAACGTAGGGAGAGAGATTAGAGTGCAAGTATGCAAGGGTTGATTTGCTGTCAACTATGCTGCGACTTCGTAACAAAAATACATAGCTTCATCAGCTGACAATTATGCTGCTCTATCCAGGAATGAATGGATGCCTACTCACCTGCTTCAACGGAAGGGAGGAATAATTCTTTACCCTTCTGTGAGAGGTAACCGTGCACAAAGTCTCTATAACCCACCGCTACGGTGACTTTTCCTGAAAAACATCTACACGACAAATACGTGCACAAAATAAAAAATATTGGAATATATCTCTCCATTGCCAATGAAACCTTTATGACTGCGAAGTGAATGGATTAATCAGTAAAGTAATAAATTTCGAACATTAATTGGTATTGATATTTACTGCACGCACGTGTCAACATTTCTGATGCGTTTTATTCCGTTGCTTTTAGATTATACAGGGTGTCTTCGAAATGGAGTAAAAGATATCAGCTGTTCTATTCATTATTATATCGTGTCGTGTCACTTTCGTATGGAATAGCTGGCAGACTTTCTCGAAGTGGAATAAATAACAGATCGAATGAATAGATAGATATCATTGGGACCCATTAAGGTTCAATTACCTTTCCGGTCCTGAACTTGAGAATAATGATGGTTTTCTATTGTTATTGTCAAGGTTCCCAGACTGAAGAGGTCAAACACAATGAAAATTACTTTAAAAATAATGACTATAACATAATATGAACTTCCAGAAAAAAATTAAAATAGCCTATACAACCTCCTGACACAGGTATTTCTATACTTACTAGGAGGGTCCAGCCCGTGTATTATTTTGTAAACTTTGTTGTGAAATAAACAATTTGAATTTGAAAACAATTTGAATTTGAATACAGGCTATACTGTAATAAACGAACTAAAAAAGTTAAAATTACGACAAAATAAGACGTTAATAAAGAGCTTTAAACGAAATAGGTATCTATCATAAAATATTATGGTTACCTAAATAAACCTTCAATGTCTTATCGAGCTTTGTAAACTATCCATAAAATATTATAAAAACACAATTCCACTAAAACACTTCTAGAGGCATTTAATTGATCTGTGGTTACGTCTTTTTCTCGTAAAATCTCCACCATAACCTATTTTAGTGAGCGTTTTTTGGAGTGTTTTACAGAATTGTGTTTTTTATAAATAGGTAAGGCTGAAAAGGGTAACTGGATCTCTATAGACCGTTTGTTAAGGTACTTAAAAAAATGTAAAACAATCTTGATACGTCTTTTTATGGAAAAACGAGTAAGTATGTACACACTTTTTGAATCAAAATCTTTACATTTTACTTGATTTTCATGAAATTACATTAAATTTCAGATTGAATTAGTGTAGTGTACAGATTTTTTTATTCAAAAAGTGTGTATTTGGATAAAAGGACGTATAAAGATTGTTTAGATTTTTTTAAGTACCTACCTAAACAAATGCAATAAATATTGCATCTATGTAATGAGATGATTTATACAGCGTCCAGTGGCATCTTCACTCATACTAGATGGGTAAAGGGACCACTCGGATGCTGTAGTGCCTGGGACATGGTTTCATATATGGTAGGCTTGCTGGTAGTTAGCCAGTGTCGGCTAGGTCTACCTCACGATGGGCTGATTGAGATAGCGGAATGGGAGGAGATGTGAATGGACTTACTTAGTGATGGTGGATGATGGATCGCCTTGAGCTGATGGGCAGATGATGAGCGGTGATGGATGAGCTGATGCGTCCAGTGCACGGGGAACACTCCTGCACTGTTCACTTATAGTCTAATATTGTTCTTTGAGCTGATAAAGTTTATTGGTCACCAAATGTCTATCACTTTACGAGAATTCGAGCACCTATCACGCGCTTATTTACAGTGCGAATGTGTATGCAGATGGATGGATAATTAATAGCGGCGCGAGCGACGGCACCGGAACGAATAAGTGGTGAATGAATGACCACCGATTCATGATTACGTCGCGCGATCGATTCTCGCGCGAACACTTGCCCAGCACCTATACCATCCTGACCGCTAAGTCGGCCTAGCCCAAAGGAAAGACTAGTCAATACGTGCGGAGCCAACTAAGCTGCGGGTTTCCTCACGATGTTTTTCTTCACAGTTAGCGTGTGGTATTGCGACTACAAATTCGCAAATGTACGTAACTTTGAAATTAAACAAAGCCATTAGGACATGCCTGCACTGGGGATCGAACCTCTCTCGCTTGCAAATCAATTGCTCTACCCACTGAGCTACCACCGCTGTAATGGACTAGAGCCAGGATTATTGTGTATCTGAGTAGAATGGGTAGCATGTGCCAAAATCCATGGGACTTGGCCTTTTCCTCATACTTTTCCCAGTGAAAGTGTGTTTACGATGACGTTGGCTTTATTGCTGGCCAACACATAAAACTTTTACACACTCCCCCGTATTAGATTTTTTATGAGGTAAAACAGTTCGGGACAATGTTTGCCGCGTGGAAATGTTAAGTTCGAGCCCATTTCAGACGGTTGACATTGACACCGAGCTTAAAGTAAATGTCGAAGTACTTGCGAAGTCTTCTCGAAGTACATTGCCCAGTACATTATCCAGATACATTGCCGTACCGTGTATGGCTAATTTTCTGTGTTTCGCTTTTCATACATGCTACTGTTTTCTTTATGCTTTCTTCCTGGACTTTCTTTCTATAATTAGATTTCTATGGCTTCACTTTGTGAAGGTACGTGTGTGTGTCTTATGTGAATAAATGAGTTATCTATCTAAGTAGATAAAAGAAAAAAAATGTACACATAACCTCAAGGTATGTGCCAAATATCCATTTTTTTCTTTTATCTACTTAGATAACTCATTTATGTAAGTTGGAGAAAAATACCTGTTCGGATATCGACGTTCGGATATCCTTGAGATGTCACCCACAGGGCTCCAAAAACCACATAAGTACCTAAACCACTTCAGTTGTTAACAGGCCCTTAACCCGTTTATGACGTCAAGTGAACTTACTACTTAAAACAAGTTATAAATTCCGGAATATCGTTAGAAAACATAAACCACTTCGGTTGTTAACAGGCCCTTAACCCCTTATGACGTCAGGTGAACTTACTACTTAAAACAAGTTATAAATTCAAAATTATCGTTAGATAAACGTTTCTAAACCAAGCAACGACTTCACGATAATACCATGTAGGTGTATATAGATTGGCAATATTCAGCTGAACATTGGCGTTGCCAACTGCTAGTACATAGGTAACGACAGGTAGGCGATACTTACAGTCGTCAGCAGATCACCCTTTTTGTTGCAAATTCACCTTCAGATCCCTCTAAAAGTAACTGATTAGAGAGCATAACGTAAAGTTTACGACTGTATAATTTTTTTATTGGAACAAAAAAAATGTTTATGGGTATAAAAAAATATTTTTCTTCCAGGCCAGGGGCATGGCCACTGATTGCATCGAACGCCGCAACCGTCTCGCTCTTACTCGCCACATAAAACAAGATGGCGCTACTACATTTCCCACTATCGGCCTCGAATTAGAGATAATTCTGCGGGGCTGCTTAATATCATTATCTGGCAAAAACCGATAGCGTTTGATTATAAATACTTAAGTAAAAATTGTCTAACGAATTAGAAGTCTTGTAGTTACGTTTGAACGAAGGTCATCTTTAAATTAATTTGCTGGAGGTTCCGTACGTTGAATTTATTATCCCAGACTTATGGCTGCTTGCCTAACTAAAATAGTAAGAAACAGTGGTAGAACTCTTGCGGAGGGCAGCGCGGTAGCCTAGTGGGTACAACAATGGACTTTGAAGCGGGAGACCCAGGTTCGATTCCCAGTTCGGGCATGTACCAATGACTTGGTTTTCTAAGTTATGTACATTTGTGTATAGTAGCTATATCACTTGTGAGGTGTGAGATGTTCAAATACCTCAGCGCTTGAAATTGCCAATCCGCGGTGGGCACGCGTGGTAATTAAGCCCATACTCTTTATTTCAGCGAATGCTTGTGCCCAGCAGTGGGACGTTTATCGGCTACGTAAAAAAAGAACTCTTGCTTCCGAGACGTCTTTGACGTAGACTCGACAGCAGGTCGCCTTTAAAATTTTGTTGCAAAGTCGTCCTTAACCCGATTAGTGTGCATGTACGTAAAGGCCACTCGCTCTCGCAACACCACTCGCCAACTGTGAAGGAGAACTGCGTGAGGAAAACTGAGTGACTGAGATATTCCCATACTTCAGCCCGTGAAATTGCCAATCATCTGGTCAAAAATATTTTTTGCCCGGGGCATTGAGAGCCAAAATCAGTCTTCTTGACGCTGCGTCATCGGCTTGAACGGCAAATTAGAGATCATTTGCGTAACCTCTTCAAACAAGCAAAAGAATTTCAAAATACTTCTTTTGATTTATACAGTTGTGGAGCAAATGGATCAGAATCCTGAGCGATTTTAATCGGGCAACTTTCAAATTCCATACTACTTATTTCACAGATGATTGGAATCGCTCAGGATTTGGTGCGAGTACCTAATATAGAGGCTGAAATTGGCCGCACTTGATTTGCATTATTTCAATAACTACTTATATAATTTTTAATAATCGTTGCCCTGTTCGACGGTGCGGCGGAGGCAATTCCAACCTAAATGCCTAGGTAGCATGACGTCGCTAGTCACGCATTTTAAATGGCAAAAGTCGAGACTTTCCAGCATATGTAATAAAGTTTGTCTGGAAGAGATCATATTTAGTGACAAGGCCGCCGTCTGTACTCTTAGGTTAAGAAATATCTGTGTAATTTCCATTTTTATGTACAATAAAGTGTTCTCTATCTATCTATGTTAACTGTCAAATTCTGACATGTTAGCGCCACAAAACGCGTGACTCTTGCCAAAGCACTACCGAGGCTGATGACGGCGAGGTGGGACGGTGCACATACTTAGGCATAACCTAATTGAGCGAAAAACTGCAGGTAGATACTGGATACGGCAAGTTGAAGACAGGGCGCTATGGTGTTCATTAGGGGAGGGCTATGTCCAGCAGTGGACTAATATAACTTGAAGAAGAAGAACCTAATTGGGCAGCGAAGTGAGGAGGTCCGTCTCTACATGAGAAACTGGTCTGTGGCACAGCCATCCTTATACTTCAGATGACAGTCCTAACAGGCAGTGTGTGTAAAATCACCATGGAAGAAGTGAACTTTGTTTATTTATTATTATCTATATAAACAAAACATCTAAAGTAAAACTAAAATAATAACTAAACTAAAATCTAATTAACATAAAGAAATAAAAATAAATACCTATAATTTACAAATAAAACACTTGCCCCAGGTCGGTGTCCCTCGGCAGGGAGGGACACCGACCACCACTTTGTTTTGATTGGAAATCAGAACCCAAAGTCATAATCCATTCGGAATGTAATTGTTTCAATGTCACCGATGCGGAACCCTACGTTTATTGACAAAACAAGATTACGCTAGTCGCTACAACAATCTATCCACAAAATAGTTGTGAGTGTGCTCAACAGTAATCGTGTCTCAAGTGCGTGCGCGAGCGCTCCTCGCCGAGATGTGGGACCAAGTTTTGATGCTCTTGGTGATCTGTGTTCTGACTTACTGCGTCAAGAAGTTGTCACAGGCTGAACCAAACTACATCAAGTATAACTTCAAGTTCTTCGCGTTTTACTTCATCACATCGCTTGTCGCTGCGTTGCTGTGGCCCTTCTTTTTAATCAGGCCAGGAAATGTAAGAAACTCTAAGTGAGTGCTCAATGAATACCTACCCTAGTTGAAATAAAAGTTTACCATAGCACGGGGTATCCTAGTTTGGGATCAGGACGAGTGATTGTGCTGCTTATTTATTTAAAAAAGAACAATAATTGTGCCTTACATTCGACAGGCATTTTTTTTTAAGATATTGTATGCAGAATTTTCTTTACAACTAAGAGGTACCTACTTTTCCTAATATAACCTGTCGAAAAGTTAGTCTAGTAATGTGGTACCTACAAAAATGTTCCATGCATGGCGCAAATTATGACGTCACAAGTCACGAATGGCGCCTTATAACCTGCGATGAACCTCTTACCATTATTTAAGTTATCCTGTAAGATAATGTTTTTATGTGTTAACTCTTAAACACACCCGCAAAACATTCAGAATATATGGCTAAAATGTCAGAGTGAATAATATACATATTGAAACTGCCCACTGAATAAACATTTCCACACTATGGGACTAACCGAAGGCCCTTTACGCCGAGGATGCCTCAAAAAACACGCCCGCCCACGTGACTATTCAGTGTGACAACGTGGAAGTGCAACGGACATCCACCATAAGGAAACTGGGATCCCTTTGGTGCACTGCTGGCTTTCTGGAAAGATATTGGCTAGCTCGAGTGCTGGAGGATTGGCAGGGCTCACAGCCCTGCTACGTAGGTACAATGAAACTATTATGAGGCTAATTGCGAAAACCTCAGGACCAACTAACTAATATACTAAAAACTCGCGTCTTTTGGGTTAATAGGGAAAGAATATTGCAAGTTTTACACCGGTGTACCTACTCTACACAAATACGTTACAGGTCACTTTGCTAATAAAATGTAAAGGTTTTCCTGCTGTCGACTGTACCAGTGTGCAATGATAAGTTCTACTTCAACGCTTTCTCTTTGCATACAGCTCGCCTTTGGAATAATCTCTCCAAATTGATCCGAGCAGTCAGTCCATCTGTATCAGTGTTCACAATTGAAAGAACACTCCTCTTTATCTTATATTAATTAATTAGAAGCATGTTTGTTATTATGTATTACTTTTATCAGTATATTTACCGTGGCTTCGATAGCACGATTCCTATTAGGCACCTATCGCACTTTACTTTTAATACATTTCAATACAATTGATAGCACATTGACAAGTTTAACAAATAACCATTGTACAAATATTTGTATGTGGACATCATGAAATTAGGTAGGTATATCGGAAAAAATAATATAAAAATTTAATTAAACCTAGTATAGTAAAGGTCTTATAACATGTACAATGACATCTACATATATAATATATCTAGACTGCTGATTTTTTTTATATTTGCAGATTCCTATCAGATTATATAGATTCCCTGTCTGAATGGCCAGGCTAATGGTTGGATGGGGGATCACGCAAATGGAGGGCTCCAAAAAGTATGAAATTCTTGTGACGTAGTTGATGAATGGTCCATTGGCGTTATCTCATTGGTATTATTTTGGTGTCGTAATTATAGAAATTGACATGGTAAATGCAATTTTTGCGACTTTGAAGCTTTGAGTATAAAGTATCATTCTATTTCTATGTTTTAAAGTTTTCCTTTGACTAAAAGTTATTCAATGAATATTTGAGGAGATTTACTCATAAATATTCACTCATAGCCATCCAGCAAATCTATGCTATCTAGAACGAACGATGGGAGTCGCGCGTATTAATGATGTCGAAATTCGCGACTTTCCAGTTCGTACATTGCCAAATTGTGTCATTTTAAAAACATGTGATTTGTCCCATCATACCCTTAGGGTATAAAGAACTTGTGCGAAATTGTGTAATTTTAATAACATGCGATTTGTCCCATCGTAAGAGTATAAAGTACTTTATAAGTTTATACTTATACGATTTTACCTGCACCTACCTACCTACAATACGTAGGTACCTCACTTGTACACAACTGGGACAAGCGCTCGAGAGGCGCGCGCTCAGAGGCATTATTTATTACGTAAGTAAGTATTCACTGAGTTGAGTGACGTTGATTTTTACTTTTTTTTAACCTTTAACTGCTGACATGACAAATTTGTAACACTATAAGGGACGTGACGCCTCACAGGCTACTACTACTACTACTACTACTTTGAAAGTGAAATTTTGTCATAAATTGCCTCCGGCCTAATCAAAATTGTGTTGATATTTAACTATTGGAATATAATAAAACAATTATAAATAATTTCAATCAGTTTTAATATTTACTTTAGGAGAAAAACAATTATCATTTTTAACTAATTTTAATTATTTTATTTATTAACATTTATTTAACACTTATTAGAAATTTTTAGAACATTTTTAACTAATTTTAATTATTTTATTTATTAACATTTATTTAACACTTATTGAAAGACCTTCGAAGTAAGTCAATATCAACTGAGGAAGGGGCAAAGCTGCGAGCCGACGTGCAGGAACTATTCCAACGTACAAACCCACCTACCCTCGCCTTTACGCGTTCTCAGGTTCAACAACAGGATAGTGGTCCTGTCGGCCTCGACATGACGCTTTATCTGGACTCGGAGGCATCCGCAAACCAAGCTAAATCAAACCATGGCGATAAAAGCTCAATTCCACCTAAATTAAATGCTGAGAAGTCACCCACAGAGCCGCGACAACCTGCCACAAAACCTTCGGCTACATATGCAAGTGCTGCCCAAGTACCAACTGGATTAATCCCTGACGCCGAAGACGGTTTTAAAGTAGTAAACTACAAAAAGAAAAAGCGTAGTAATAATAATATCAGAGGCACAAAACAAAGTGAATCTACAACAAAGCTTAAGGCGGCACCTCGTGTGGCTTATGTATATGTCTCGAATATAGATAACTCAACAAAAAGTAACGATATAATCGAATATGCTAAAGATCTTGGTGAAGAAATACTGAAAGCGGAGTCTGTGCACTCGGAAAACCAACCAAGCTACGTTTCATACAGACTTATGGTTAAATGGGAGAGGCTACCCTACTTCCTAGACCCCAATTTTTGGCCAAGGAATATAATTGCAGGTCGGTACTATAACAGTAAACCGCTAAATGCGAAAATAAACTCTAGAAATGGCTAAGCACGAGCTAAAAATTGTATCAATCAACTGTCACGGGTTTACCCGCAACATCAAGTTGATCGGAGAACTATGCGAGTGTAACGACATAGTAATTCTCCAAGAAACATGGCTACTACCAACAAATATACACTTGCTAAATAACGTTTGTACCACACACAGTAACACAGGTACATCAGCGGTCGATATATCAGAGGGTATTTTGAAAGGCCGTCCATATGGAGGAGTTGCTATGTTATATAAAAACTCCCTCTGCATCAGAACTATAGACTGCGGGACGCCTCGACTTTGTGCCATTGAAGTGTCATTACCACATAACAAAAATCTGCTAGTTATAACAGTATATATGCCCACAGAAAAGACCGAAAACTTTCCCGAATTTGAGGAAATCCTGGGTAAAATACACGCACTGGTTGAAGAACGCAGCACCGCCGATTGTATAGTCATAGGGGACTTTAACGCTGATCCAAGGAAATCATTTGGAAAAGAGTTGGCATCGTTCTGTAATGAATATGACTACAAAATGACCGATAAACTGGCTTTGCCTAGTGACTCGTACACATACGTCAGCGACTCGCATAATACTACATCGTGGCTCGACCACTGTCTCACTACTGAGCGCACGCACAATGCAATACGCAAGGCTTACATAGATTATACCGTCTCATGGACAGACCACCGTCCACTTTATATTGAGATAGATATCGACACGCTGACTACTTATAATAGTACTACGTTACAATCCAATAGATACGCATGGAAACCGCGATCGCAGCTTCAAATACAGCACTATGCAGAAATTTGTGAAAACGAACTTGGTAATTATCTAACACATCACGGCAAAACAAACATACAACCTTCATCTATAGATAAATTATGTACGAAGATTGTGACAACCCTACAGTACGCTGCAGAAACGGCTTTCAAGAGAAAAGACCGATCCAATAGACGGATTCAGCTTGGCTGGAACGACTATGTCGCCGAAAGCTATGCCGCCTCTAAACAAGCATTACGGCTATGGCACGAATCCGGTTGCCCGTCCAGCGGTGAAATAGCTAAACAGCGCAAAATATGTCACGCTGGATTTAAGTCAGCGCTTAAAAAATGTCAACAAAACGAAGACCAAATTTTGATGGACAAAATAGCACTGGATATAAGCGATCGCAACTTCTCTAGCTTTTGGAATAGAACAAACAAGCTTTTAAACACAAAAAACACTCTTCCATCGCACATCAATGGTGTGACCGATAATTATAAAATAGCGGAAGAATTTAGCACTATGTTTACACAGCCAGCGCCGCCGCCGCTGACATTAAATTCAACAACGCTGCAAATATCGCCAGACCCGGTCAGGCCAGAAGTTTCGGTGGATTTTATATGCAGAATAGTAAAAAACATGGTACGGGGGAAGTCGCCAGGGCTCGACGGCCTATCCATTGAGCACTTCCAAAACAGCGGTCCAAATACTATGACGGCAATTACTCTGCTTTACGACGGAATACTAAATACCGCTCACATTCCTTTGAGCCTCACGGAGACCGTTGTAACGCCTATATTAAAAAATGCAAAAAAGGACAAGTCATGTTCGAACAACTACCGCCCCATTGCATTAGCTTCGATAGTTGCTCGAATACTGGAGAAAGTTCTGCACGCGAAGGCAGAACCATATCTAAAAACTGAGCCTAACCAGATGGGATTTAAACACAACCACTCAACTGTCACAGCTATCTACACACTTAAACAGATAGTAAAATTCTACAAAGACCGCAGGACTTCGGTCTATGCCTGCTTTTTAGACCTCAGCAAGGCCTTTGACCGAGTCGATCATCAGTTGCTATGGAAAAAGCTCGAGGACCGAGGCTCCCCTTCCTACATAGTTTGTACTCTGAAGAAATGGTACAGTACACAAACAAATACAATACGATGGAATGGTATGCTATCCAAACCTGCTGGACTGGGCTGTGGAGTAAGACAAGGTGGAAGCATGTCACCAGTTCTGTTCAATGTATACATGGATGATCTCAACAAAAAACTAACACAAACCAATGTCGGCTGCTCAATCCATTCAACTACAGTCAACAATATCTGCTATGCAGATGATATGGTTCTGCTAGCACCATCAATTTCTGCCATGAGAAAACTTTTGTCGATCTGCCAAGGTTACGCCGAGAGCCACAACATGCTTTACAATACAGATAAATCTGAGTACCTCGTATTCAACTCTGCAAACACTCCTCGGAGAAATCTGCCGCTGTGGCTAAACGGAAGTATGTTGCGACGCGTGGAAGAGGTGAAGTACCTGGGTCACATAATAAACTGCCGGCTCTCGGACGATGCTGACATAGACAGACAGCGGCGCGCCATCACGGTGCGAGCTAACATGCTCGCGAGACGCTTTCATCGATGCAGTGTCGAAGCAAAACGACAACTCTTTCTGACATACTGCACAAGCGTATATACGGTGGAGCTATGGTGCTCACACACCGTGGAGGCAATGCGGCGGATGCGAGTGGCGTACAATAATGCGTGGCGCGCGCTGCACCGGCTGCCGCATCACTGCAGCGCTAGCGGCATGTTCTGCGCGGGCCGCGCGCCTGGCTGGGCCGCCCTGCTGCGCCAGCGCTCTGCGGGGACGCTCGCTACCGTCAATTTATCTGTTAACCCCATAATATGTGCAGTACGAGAATGGCCAGAAAGTCCTCTTCATGCGACTTGGCGGCACTACCATGCAACTGTGAATAGTTAATTGTTAAATGAAATTTACGTTAAGTTACTTTATTGTGTGTGTGTTTGTATTTGAAATGTATTGGACTTGTTCTGGAAATAAATATATTATTATTATTAGTACTTTTTATCCTTTATTGACATGAGATCCATATTTAGGCATTTTAATGGACCTAAGTTAAATAATTTGACATATTTAACACTTTTTACTTAAAATCTAATTAATAATAAAACAATTAAACATTAAACGTAAAAAATTCTTCTGAAAACAAAAACTTAAAATTCTGACATCAACTCAATTTGGCATAAATTATTGGCAATTTTTGCAAAAAGGGCGAGAACATTTTAAACATATGGGATTGTCACACCCGACACATGTGTATGTTGACATTCTGTGTAGTTTAGGTGGACAAATGCTGCATGCCCTTCGCTTGCCCTGACTAATTCCAGGATTTTGGACATCTTCTTCGACCATGTCGTCACCCAAAACTCGTTTTATCACTAGCCGTAACTCTCTTGGTAATTGACTGCACACTTTATTCCAAATGATGAAATGGTCTTTTGCATCTTCATCTTTTAATTTTGAGGCACAAGCACGAGTAATTATATTGTGTTGAGGTGTACGAACCCTAGTAGTAGGAGGGGTCTTCGACCATTTATGACGATTTTTCCCATAATAAAAATTATATCTTTGTAATTCCGAAATAGGCAGGTCATCATCACAACTGTCAGTGCTAACTTTATCTTGATTGCTGCCATCATCTTCTGGTATGTTCTCCTCTAGATCTTCATCTGGATCACTTTCATGAAGCTGCAAAAATTCGCGATCGGAAACCAAAAACCCTTCAATGTCTCCTTCACTATCTGATTGGTCTGAAGCCAGCATGGGGGAATTGACCTCCTCCTCAAACGATGGACTGTCTATCCGTATTATTTTGTTTCTTGATGATCTCGTGGGCTGAGGTTGACGTTATCTACCGTTATTGGCCATTTTGCACTAAAAATAAAATAAAGTTCGAAAAAATATTTAGATGGCAACTAGGGGCATGTAGCCTGACAGGCTACGACCGATTTTCTTATGAGTATTACTCACGTGTTAAACAACAGATGTCACGTCCGCCTCCTTCCCCAGTAGTTTAGCACTAAAACAAAAGCTACTAAGATGCAGGGACGCAGCAAGTGGGGGAAGGGGTCAATTCTGAGAATTCGCATAACACGCGACGCCTGTGAGGCTACACGTCACTGGTTAAGGGGCTACTCCGGCTGTCAAATGCATACAATTTTTGACACTTAGAAGTCGTCTAAATGCTGCACTCGATAGAGTGGATTGCTACGTAATAGGAGGGCAGAACGCTGCGTTTAGGGCGCACGCACGCACGCCGAGCCGACGGGCAGCAGCGCTTGAAGTGATTCGTTCAGACTAAATAGGAGTTGCATACATTTTTTTCGGACCCCTGTTCTATTACGTAACATCCTACTCCATCGAGTTAAGCATTTAGAAGACACGTCGAAAAAGTGTCAAAATATGGATGCACTTGACAGCTGGAGTAACTCAAAAAAAGTACAAATCAACGTCACTCTACCCAGTGGATACTTATACATAATAGAACCCCAGGGGTGCGATCATGTAAGTCCTCCACTGTATGGCGCTGTCTGATTTAGGCTACACTGAACTGTCAGATACATACATAATTTTGACCCTTTTGAGTCTTCCAAATGCGATAAAGTGGAAAAATATGTAATACAAGGCTGAAACGTAGCGTACTGCTCGTGTACTCGTATTATGTAAGTTTTCACTCTATCGAGTTTAGCATTTAAACAAATACAAATATATTTATTGAATAATACAATATGTCACAGTGCAACAAGGCAAAAGACACTTGCTCCTGTGCGTCAGGAGTAAGTGCCTTCCCTTACATCTAAGTAAATCAGAAAACTCCATACAGTGGAGGACTTACGTGCTTGCATCACTGAGCCCGCGCCTAAGAGGTTTGTTACTAGTCCTCATCAAGACACCACGTGCCATTTTCACAAACCTATTATGACAATTTAATGTACATTGCGTAGCCGAGTCTTTCTTTTTATTTAGTGGATTGATCGGTTTTGCAATGTAGCCATGAGTTGCAGATCTATTAAACAGGCCCGATGTACCCGTCTATTAGGCGAAATGGATTACCTCAGCACGACTATCTCGCGACGCATAAAATAACCTGCAGAAACTGCTTTAACTTTTTTAATGAAAGATTAACTCATTTTATACTGCTAGTTGAACCTGTTTTGCATGTCTAGTAAGTGAGAGATCTTAGTGGTTTGCACTGGAGCAGGCTAGACCGGAGAAAAACCGGAGATTCACCGGTAAAACTATTTGGTGAAATTACCGGATAAAAATCGGTTATTCTCCGGTTCTGTGATATGAGGCAGATGGGGAATAAAACAACTTTTAGAAAATAGAAAAATAAAGAGTTATTCTCTATGCTGGCGATTTAAGGGATATGATAAATTAAAAATCAATAGGATTTTCACCCAAAATTGTAGAGCCTCAACAATTTTGGGTGAAAATCCTATTTAATTTCCTAGATCCCCGGCTCAACAGAGCCGGGATCTTCCGCAAAAACTTTCTCATCATTAATTCATTCACCCTCTCATACTACCCACATTCATCGCATTCGGACAAGGCGATTTCTTACTGTTTTTTCTCGTGAAGTCAAAAACTAACAGCATTGGTTGCTAAGTTGAAAAGTGTGTAAAAATATAGCTTGAGCTCCGCGACAGCTGTCATCGAAATTGCGTCCACGAAGTTTTGAATTTTTTCACAAAATATTTGTACTGCGAAAACTCCGTACTTACTGCACAGATAGTGATGTCTAACCAGTACCGTAACTGCAAATTACAAACTATCGATGATTTGGTGATGGATGATCTAAACTGCAGGTTTACTATTGGAATTGAAGTTTATTTGTTTGGACAGCATTACATATCAAATTTCATTAGAATTAGAATAATCCTAATTGTCAGCGAATAAACCTCTATTCCCCTATTCTCTTCTCTCCTCTAAAGGGTGAACATTATTTTAGTTAAAACCTATCAAACAATATACTCGTGTTACTGTGATGTTAGTGACTCCGATTCAAAAATAGAATCAGAAAATGATTTTGGGATGAACAATTGTACTTGAATAGAACTTTGTAAAATAATATTTCGCGTGTTTGATTTCATATTTCCAACTTCTCGAAATTCTTCTTTCCATCGACGTTATCAACACGCTTTAAGTGAAATTTGCTGTCGACATCGTCCTATCCCTAGCCCTGTCACTGTGACCGCCGTCGTGGAGCTCAAGCTGTTTTACAGACATAGTTTAATTCATTACTGCCTCCTAAAAGGGCTCATTCGGATCGCTATCTTTAGTTTAAATGGGTAAAGCGATCTAGATTAACTGTACTGACTGCTTTGCATTAATCTCCGGAGAATCACCGGAGCTCGACCAATCACTGGTTTCTAAAATTCCGCTCCGGTGCAAATCACGAAGTGATCTCAGACAGATCTAAATTAATAAATTCGTGAGAGTGAGCAATCATCTGTTTCTACATGTTTCTGCACTCGAGAATATGATTTTCTGAACGCTTCCTCAATACTCTTTGCTCACTAATTTCAACTGTCAACAATGTCAAAAACCACAGACTATTCTCAAACACGCTAGAGAATCGGTCATTCATCGGTCATTGTATTTTTGTTTGTAACATAAAATAGATTGTAAATCTTGTATAGTAAATATAAAATTGTATGTTGTGGAAGGAGCTTTGAAAGTTCAGTGCCAACAATGTGGGACAAAATAATATACTTCGTTTTGCTATTATCAGTGACGTATTTTCTGAAACAGCTATTTTCAGAAACACCTAATTATGTAAAGTTCCAGGCCAAATTCCTTATTTTTTATTTTATTTCTTCGGTGACGGCTCTTTTCATGTTACCCTTTTTTGTTTTCAACCCCAAGAATGTAAAGAATTCACTGTAAGTACATGTATTTTATAAGGCATAGAACTATGCAAGAATTTTGAATTATAACTGCAAATAGAATGAATAAAACACCTGTGTAAAGATAAGCCATGTAATGTTCAATTGACTTATTAAATGTATGTTTCATTTAGCTAATAATTTTGGTTGGTGGGTAAAGTTGGGGTTTTTCAAGTGTTGGGAACTAATATGCTGGCTTTTAGTTGCTTAAATCATTGACTATCATCTCAAGTCACAATAATTTGGTTCCATTATGCATTCATAAATTTGGTCTAACATTCCTGTAGCCTACTTTGGGAAATTGTGACGTGAAAAATATTTTTTCTCCTGGTTATGGCTATTTTCACAATTTAATGTTCAACCCTACCCATGTAGGCCAGGGCTGGTATTTAAAAAGGAAAAAGACATGCCAATATTGGCAGTTAAACTGTTAAAACAAATTGTTTAGGAAGAAAATGAAATTGATAAACATTCAGAAATTATTTGTAAGCAATAGATGAGACAAGATACCCTATATGTATCTTGTTAGTGTGAGAGAGCAGAAAGAAGAGAAAGTAAACTCTATTTTTGAGGTGGTTTGATAAATGTAAATAGAAGTGATTGGTGGTAGCATTGTAAATAGTGGGACAATTTTATTTAAATTCTATTATATTCACTGTTCACAGAGTTGCCGCTCAAATACTAAAACATGTGACCAAGATTATAGAATTGAAGTGGGTGTTAAGAAATGGCAAAGTTTTAGCTGAAGACCGTGGAGCAGTGATAGTGTCTAATCATCAGTCTTCTATTGACATTCTGGGTGAGTGTTTCTGACTTGAAACAAAAGCAGTCAGTCAGTTAAATCTTTAAAATTTTAATTTTTTTTTTTGCCTGTTCTATTATTAACATAAGACGAACAGGCATGGGCATGGTCAAGTCTAGGTTTTGGAATAAGACCTTAAACTCCTTTAAGAACCTAGTTTGGGACTCGGACAAGTTAGAATGGCATTATGAGGAAGTTTTGTTTTAAATTTTTAATCCCAAATAAATAAAATACTTCTAAAGCACTCCTAAGAGACAGTTCATTTATTTTGAGGTTACATCTTTCCTTATAAATCTCCACCACAGACTAATATGTGTCTATAGAGTGTAAGTGGAATAATGATCTTGATAAATAAGACTAAGTATGAAGTTTTTGTTGTCCATCTTTCCTGGAACAGATACTTATATTTTTTTACATTTAGTTTCAATTTCCCCCCTATAATGAATGAAATAATTTTATTTGCTGTATTTCCCAAATTCCAGGCATGTTCAACATCTGGCATGTTGTGGACAAAGTAGCTGCCGTGGCCAGAAAAGAAATATTCTATGTTTGGCCTTTTGGCTTATCTGCCTACCTAGCCGGAGTTGTGTTCATAGACCGTGGAAATGCAAAGGATGCATACAGGCAACTCCAAGTTACATCTGATGTTATGATCAAAACAAAGGTATATGTGACGCAAGCTGCACAATAAAATTTTTTATTATTGTAATGAAATAATTTACATATTGATTTAAAGAACAAGGTGTCATTTATGATATAAGAAAGAAAAGAAAAACTGCACTGTACAAAATCCATATAAAGTTTCGTCAAGAACAATTTAATTCCTATGTATAACTTCCACCACTTACCCAATTTTAAACAAAATTCTAGACCAAACTGTGGCTATTCCCTGAGGGCACTCGGAACAAGGACTTTACAAATCTCCTGCCCTTCAAGAAGGGGGCGTTCAACATTGCTGTTGCTGCTCAAGTACCCATCATACCTGTTGTGTTCTCACCCTACTACTTCATCAACAGGAAACGATATATCTTTAACAAAGGTAATCTCTTACTCCTTATTCACTTACACTAAAAACATCTGGAGACAGCGAGATTTTGACATTATTAGCATTTTTAAAAACCTATTTAGAGGCTAAAAATTCCACCCATGCCGGGATTCGAAACCGCGACCTCTGGCTATCCATGCCAACGCTCTATCCAACGGAGCTAAAGGGCGACTCACAGGCATCAGTGAAATTTCGAACCTCTTTACACTATTCTTTGTATTACGTACAGGCAGCGATATCTGGCTGAAGTAGATTGCATCACTTACAGTTAGGTTTACCTACTTTGCAGTTATGTTTTTACAAAGTTTTTTTAAAGTAGTCGGGGCTGTAAGTGATGCAATCTACTTCAGCCAGATGTCGCTGCCTGTACGTAATACAGAGAATAGTGTAAAGAGGTTCGAAATTTCATTGATGCCGGTGAGTCGCCCATTAGCTCAGTTGGATAGAGCGCTGGCACGGAGAGCTAGAGGTCGCGGGTTCGAGTCCCGGCATGGGTGGAATTTTTAGCCTCTAAATAGGTTTTTGAAGTTTACTAATGTTAACCTAAGCATGACGTCACGCGGTGTGATTGATGTTTCAATCAAAATGGCTGAAAGCAGAATTATAATCTTTTATTTTATTATAAAATATTGGTATCCTCTTTTTTATAAAACTAAATCAGTGTGAATCCGTTTAATGTGTACGCCACGCATATTAGTCGCAATTTTACACTGTGGAAAAAATACATGATTTATGAGAAACCCCTCTCTCCCAAATGAGATTGGGTGTCTCCTTAACATTTGCTAATTACATATCATTCCAGCTGTCCCGGAAAACTTCGTACTGCCGTAGAATCCGTTTATAAGATTCTTGTTACCATGGCAAAGCAATAAATGTCTTTAGAGTTTGGCTTGAAAAAAGGTTATGATAACAATAAAATATTAACCCACGGGAACACATTACCGGGATATCAAGTATCCTACGCCTCAAATAACATTTTTGTTTATCTGTATGCCAAGTTTCATGTAACTCCGATCAGACGTTATTGCGTGATTGAGTAACAAACATCCAAATATCTTAACATTTTCTTTACATTACACCGCGGGCACAACTAGTAGCCCGCGGTGTTACTCGCGGTTTATCGATTTTACAATGGGAATAAGATATTTTCCCGCAGTAAAACGTAGCCTGTGTGTTAATCCAGGGTGTCAGCTAACTCCATACTAAATTTTATTAAAATCGCTCTTGCCGTTAATATGTGAAGAAGTAACAAACATACACACTCACAAACTTTCGCCTTTATAATATTAGTGTGAAGTGTGATGGATGTGATATAATATAAGGGTTGAAATCAGTGACCCCAGCGCTTAATGAGTCAATCTCAAAAATATTGTACGTCACACAATATTAACACAATGGAAAACTGAATTTTTCGTCACACAGTGGAAAATTATGTAACACAATTGTTTTGTAAGGCAGCGTTATATTGGCTAGTAAATTTATTGGTCGGTTTAATTTACAAATACAAAATTGTAAATGAAAGCAACGGTCGAAAGGAATTAAAGTTAGCCTATATAGGAAGAAAAAACCTATTTGAATAGACCAGCCATTACGTTTTTAAAGTTTTCGTTAATAATAAATAACCGTTACTAAGGGAATAAAAAACGATAAATGGTTTGTAACATGTTATATTTATTTTTATTTAAAAGAACAAAAAACAATATTTTTCAAGATTTTCTACCCTCAACTTTTGACGATACCGCCTTTGTCTTTCGGCTCCAGTCATAGGCATTTTCTACCATTATCTGAAAAAAAGTATAATTAAATATATTTGCAGGACAAGTACTTAAGTAATAAAAAAATTAAATCAAAACTATCCGTGAATCATTTTAAAAAGTATTATTGATTTGTATACAAATTTGTCAAATCAAATTGTAAATCGTAGAAAAATCTGTCATTTACTTATATACTACTCATCCAAAATCTATGTTCCAACTAAACCTCACAACACTAACTTATTTGCTTATTATGCTCCATTTTAATATGTAATTTTGAAAGTGTATGCACTGTGATCATAGCAATAAACTATTTGAACGCATGATGTATGCACCTTTAGGCTGGTTCTTTTGTGTGACGTCACCCAATGTAACACAAGAGAACCAAAAAATGCTAGTTACAAAACCAATAAACTCAACTAAAAAATAAAATAATAGGAATTTCGTGATTCTTGTTTATTACACGATTTGTGTAATAAATACATTCTTAAAGTAAAAAACACGCATGATGAAAAACATCTAACTTACCTGAATTTTTGTGTCACACAATTAATATTTTTCAAAGCGCCAAAACACTCTCCACCTCTTTTAGTCTGACAGTAAAAAAATAAGATGGCTGACGTTTCGTTTTTGTACCTTGGTAGTAGTTCAAAGGTTGCCATTTGTGAAAAACTTAATGATGCCTTCAAAAATAAATTAATACCGCGGAATTTCGTCACACAATGTGTCGTCAGTCGTCACACAAGGGAGCAAAATTTGGAGACATAAGTTTGTGCTCAATATTGTCATTAATTAAAACGTTTAAATAAATAGAAAAAGGTGCCACATATACAGTGATCGTTTTAAAGTATATTGAAAAAAAAAACACCTGTGTAAGTTTGGTAGAAACGAAGATTTCCTTGTTTCTTTAAATTAAAAGCGCTTGGAGACACTCGATTTATGTATGACAAAAAAGTTGTAGATTACTTGATTTGTTTTAATATCTATTAGGTTTTATTTTAAATTGCATAATTCTTACTTAAACTTAATAACAGACTTTAAGCTAATGCTAAAAAAAAATGTTATGGTTTATTTCTTTTTTAATTTGTTATTTTACGCTAGTATCAAAAGTTGCGATTTTTTTCTCATGTACAATATTTTTGAGAATGACTCTAATAATTAAACGCTGGGGTCACTAATTATTAGTCTGTCGTTAACAAAAGGGTGATATCCGAATTCCGCGCGGGCGAAACCGGGTGAAATTTAGGTAGTACATAACTGCATGTAAATTGTAAACTATTATTCTTTTCAACTTCAGGTCATGTCGTCATTCAATGCCTGGAGCCAGTGCCAACAGTTGGTATGACCATGGAAGATGTTCCGGAACTCATAAAAAAAGTCCGTGGTATCATGGAGGCCGCATACCAGGAGCTATCAAAAGAAGTTTTAGGAGCTCTTCCTGCTAACTACCCCCTCGCCATTCAGAATTGACAGCTCGATAATCGGGCTACCATATCTAAGCATAACCTTAAGTATAAGCCAACCTAGAGTATACATTCCATAAACGCGTTCTAATCTTACAGGGTGAAATGTCTGATTAGAAATGGAAGTTTAGGAGAGTAATATTTTTTATTAGCTCTTTAAAAATATGGTCATGTATTTTTGTGAGATTGTTTACTAAGTGTAATGTTTACTTCTAAAGTTCAAAGTAGTCTTCAAAACTCGAAGTAATAGTTGATTGCCAAATATCTTTCAAACAGTGATTAAGCACTTAAGTAATAGACTTTTGCATTTTTATCTGCTCAAGCTGCATGCAGATTGAGTGACACCTACATTGTGCAAGCTGAACTTGTAAATACGTTTTAATATGTTGCTGGTGACACAAATTGTGTTACTTACCTGATTATGTCAAGGCCAGTTTATTCGCAGTTGATTTAATATGGATCAGGCGTACTAGCACTTACGACATCATGGGGGAGCGTTACGTGTTCATATTGACGTGCAATACTAGTGATTGTTTGTCCCAGCCTATGTGCAATAAGTGAGACACTGTGACAATTTAAATTAGCTTTAGACAAGTGCTAACCAAAATAGGTAATTACATTGTCATGGGTCAAATAGCATGTACTAGGATCTCATAATTTCACGGATATGTAAATTTTTAAAATTATTCAGTTCATTATTTCGTTCGTTTTGTTAGCTGACGCTACTTTTCTTACTTCAACCAAATTATAAAGGCGTTAAGTCGATATAATTTCATTCGAGGTAAAAAAGTAGCGTTAGAAAAACAATCGCAATATTGTTTTTGAACTAAAACTTTCGTAAGCACAACACATTGTAGACTTTTAGTCCGGATCTACTTACGGGTGTTGTTATATCGGAAAAGTCCGACCAGGTTTCGCTCCAGGTTTTAGTGTGAGACGAGCAACCGACGACGCGAGCTCCGTCTCTGCTCACCATGATTAAGCTCTGCGAATCGGAGCGAAACCTGGTCAGATTTTCCCGATATAACAACACCCGTAAGTAGATCCGGACTAAAAGTCCGCAATATTGTTATTTTTATTTTCGGTTTACGTGATGAATAAGAAAAAAATCGTTTTTATAAATGAGATCCTTATCACATATAGAAAATAGAATTAGCTAATTTGGTTAGACCTTATATGCCTATGTTTAGTTTTATAGTATTTTATACCAAGTGATTATTATTTTATTAGTTAGTCTAAGCCAGGTATTTCGACATCTACCTCGGGCGGAATAATATGCTTTAACAGTCCAGTCAAAAGCAGATAAGCTTTGTTCATTAGTTCATATTTTTTTGCTTCAGAGCAGAGCATTGAGCATAGGGGGCGATGGAAAGGAAAAGCAGCTTCGCATAATACCACGCGACGTTGTTTTGTTTTGAATACAAATTGGAGCTAGGTATGTTGCAAGCGATTACAATGCACCAACTCTCCCGAACGTATTGTCATTCAACCTCATCACCATATTATTGTAAAGCGACCAAGGTTTTCCTCGCGCTTGTTATTTTTTAAGTTACGCGTCTCTTTCCTTAGACATTTAAGTTACCTTTCACGTATTAATTAATATTAGTGTATCTCTAGATACGAGCCATGCCTACATGCCATTATAATGTTTTGATTTTCATCTCCTACATGCACGATGTGTCGGTTGAATAAATCAGTGTTATCATAAGCGGAAAAACTTAACAATTTTCGCAATCGCACAGATAAAACTGTGATAATAATAAAAACAACTATCTAGGTATTAATTGGATATTTTGGCTATCTTCAAAATGCTGATGACATTTAGATCTCTAGCACGCTAGTAGGTAATCTCCATAGAAAGGCGCGAGCGCAACCGCACACACACACAGCCTCATTCCGTTCCGCGTAAGTACACGCCGCCTGAGCCACAGCCCTCGTCATTTTACCTATTGTATCCTATTATGCTCCGCGCGGGCAGAAGATTACTTGGGTACAATCTTTATTAGTACTGTGTCTCTAGTCTATAGTGACTTGGGGATTCGGTGTATCTGTGTCGTCAACGCCATCCAGTGCGAGATATACTGAGCTACGATGCTGTTGGTAAACATGCCCAGTACATTGCTATTAAGTACCCTGACATCGTCTTTGTACATTTAATATTTAAGTCATTGGTGCCGGCTGTCATGTAATGGCAGAAAGCCACGTCAGAGGCGTTAAGGGCGGATTGATAACTTCTCACGGTAAGGCCCGCCACTGTCTTACAATCCTCCACCAACCTAGATTACTTTATCTTTCAAATATTTTGGAAATTGACCATCGGTTTTTTTTTTATTGGTTTAACGGCTCTGGGTACAAGCCCTATTTACCATAGATCCAAAAAATGTGCAATGTCAAATGTATCGTCATCTGCATTTTTAGGATAGCCAGAGAGTAGAAAAAAGGTTTGATTATCTGATAACAAAGCCACTCAATAGGGCTTTGTCGATATGTTGATCACCACAATTCGAACGTTATGGTCATAGGGCCTATAAATGTATAAAACTTGGTTACGGTATGTAAATATTTTCTAAAGTCGTCTATTAAAATCCGATAAGTGTCTGATTATAAAGATTAACCTTATATCAAATTGAATACCTTATATGAGATTGTCGAGTCGTTTTTTCGTCGTCGAGTTTTGACAGATTTGCAAAATTTCGAAAAATCTACGAAGTGTGTTATGTGTGAACACGATCAACATTAACTTTGGGAACTACTTCGAAATCTCCAAAATTTATATTGAATGTTTTGTTGCGATTTTGGAGTTTGGGCTGACGTGGGATTGAACATTAGTATGGAAAAATTTAACAGGTTCAAGCGTTTTCAAAGTAGCCTCCATAGAGCAAATTACTTGTATATTCATATATATTCGGACGAATACAACCAAACGAACTCTTTTCGGGACGATGGGGTATTTTAATAAACCCAGTGTATCATAATGGAGAACACAAATATTGTATTAATTATTGTGAGGAAGCCAAGCAACATAAGATGTTTGGATACAATAATTGTAGTAATATGGGCTTTTATATCATTGTGTAACAGCCATTATTAGTACCTAAGTTATATAAACGCATTTAAAGTTTTGTACCAGGCCAATTGATTGTAAACACTTGGCCCCCGTGGTGGTGGAGTATGGCCTAACCTTCCTGCGATGCAGGAACAGATCATTCAGAGAATCAGTTTTTGGAAATTGAAGGTTTGAATTTTTATAATGAATAAAGTGGCGCATTTTCTACCTCAAAAACCGAGAAATTTCTAAAAGCAATTCCTGAAATATCTGTTTATGTTTAACAACTTTCGTTCTATGATATTTTCTGTAGATTTATACCTACGGAATTTATCTATAATATAAAAATTAATCGCTGAATGTGTTGGTAAGCGGAAACCTCGAGAGCAGCTGAACCGATTTCGCTAATTCTTTTTTGGATATTCCTTGAAGTACGAGGAGAAAAAAATAATAATTAAAGAATCGAATGTTAGGCGGTCCGAAATTCGCTGGGTCAGCTAGTTTCCTATATACGTTCCACTGCAGGGCACAGGCCTTCTCTCAGAGAGAGATAGTATAAGCTTAATTACCACGCGTACCAACCGCGGATCAATTTTTATTAAATTCGTGTTTTAGGCACCCTACCAATGTTGCAGTCATCAGTAAATCGTTGCCCTACATACAAGTAGATAGAAGAAAGATGTAATGTAACACTATAGGTAGTTAAGTATTGTCTACCAAACACTACAGAGCGGAAATACCGCAAATAATATGTCTCTTTTTAGACCTATTATATATCTCATATTTTGACAAAAATTGGTTTGAGGACAAAAAATCAAGCTCTGTAAAGCTTGATAATTCAAATCAATAAAAAAAAATCGCGTAGTGGCAATCAGCTGATGTCGACTATTTCTGCCGTAATGTTACAAGAAGATAAACTCTTCAACATCTTTCTCAATTTTGTAGTGATAGATTTCCTAGGGATCCAACACTTGTCATCATGAAGATAAGGTTGACTTTAACTGCGTTCCGAGATGCGATGAAATCGATTACAGCGCGAATCCGACCAAATTTAGTAGTCCCAAAGTATCTCGCACGAAATAGGGTTCTTGTGCCTACTGCACTTATATGGGTTGGCACTGTAATCGAGATGGGTTCTGCGTGCGTCGGCCCTTTAATCTAGTCCCACATACCTAATTTGCTATTCATAGATGGCGCTTATAGGCGTGGCCATAGATGAGCCGGAATGCGGCTGTCAAAATTAATCTGCGCTGAGCAAAATTTGACAGACGTGTCCCAGTTCATCCCAGTTCTTGCACGCCTATAAGCGCCATCTATGAATTTCTTTGTGAATTTATACTGAAAACGGCTTATTGAGAAAACTAATAACTTAGGTAATGGACCTCCTTACCTTAAACAAAACTGCAAGAATTGCTGCTGGTTTCATAGACTTCCCGTTAATGATGATCAAGTAAAACCCGCAATGAATATTACATTTTATGGTGAACGTCCAACATCCGCATAGTCTTAGAATTTAAAAAAAATGTCGAGCTCAATAATTTGTAATGTATGTGATACAACCATTGTATCAGTGGTTCATTGAGTCCAGCCAATGGCAATTAAAATTTAGTTTGCAAAATTGCCTGACCTAAATGTGAGAGCACATTTTGTAAAGGTTTAGAAGAAGGGCCAACATATTTATTTGAATTTTTGGAATGGGTTTTGGACCCTACATTTAAACTTGTCTTTACATTTAAAAAATCTTTACATTTAAACTTGTATTTGTATACCTTGATGTATAAAGTAGTTATTGTACGATGTACAGTATAAACTATATACGATACTTGTGCGATCTTTTACCCCCTGCTTTTCCGTACGCTAACAATTTGTTAATCATAACAGCTTGGTTTTGTATGCGCTTTGGCCAACTGGCAGCTGTTAAGATACCTAGTTTAACAGATTGTTAGTATACGAGAAAAGGGGTTAGTGATGTATACTTTTTCTATAGGTACTTACTTTAATATGAAGACATGTCCCAAAATTCAAAAGGGGATGTTTATTAATTACGTAAGCCAAAATGTCGGAGCGGTCCTGAAATGCACGGACTTGGCAACAAAATGTAAAGGATGCTCTGCTGTCGACCGCAGCAATAGAAACTAAATCCTATACTTAAAGAAATGCCTAAAACCATTACTAAAATTAAATGTTTGACTGTAAATTGTATGTAGGTACTTGCCATTTTGCCGTGGGATTTTATCTCCTTTTCTACTGCACGATTAGGAATAATTCCGGCAGGCAACTTGAAAATGAATCCGCGCATTCGTGATGAGTTTACGATGAACACGTAAGATCAAAATGGTTTTAAATTGTTAATTTGGTTTATCTGAAGTCCGAAGAATGATACCCGAAGTGCGCCCGTGCAAAGTCAAATTCAATTGGTCGAGTTATTTGTCGGACATTATACAAAGCTAAACGCAATCTGTCGTTCTTTTTTCTGTTTCTATTTTGGCTCACCTCAACCGGCCAAGTGCAAGTCGGACTCGCACACCGAGAGTTCGTACCAGTGACGCCATCTCGCGCCCGGTGGTAGAACTTATTGAAATTGATAGTTAGGTTAGAAATTTACTCCAAGAAGTGTAGAAATTAAAGAGTGAGGTTTTGCTCAGACATTTTGTCTGTGTTAGTAATTTCTTGCACTTATAAAATTAAAACTACAGTCATTGCATTAAAAAGATGTATTGTGCTTAATCAAATGTAATGTGCTTAATCAAAGGTCTTAATTTTGGATAGTACCACTAATAAAGTTTCACTTCTGGTTTCTTGAATTTTTAGACAAATTGTATTTAGTGAGTTCGACTCGCGCTTGGCCGACTTTTATTATTTGGCTTTAAATAATTTATATAATAAGGCCCACAATCACGCGAAGTATTATGCCTGTATTGTACATATTACCGTTTTTACGATAGAGCATAAACAGAATAAAACGGCGAAAAAACACATTTATGGTATGGAGACCCCCTTATTTTATAATATTAAATTTGTTAGGTAGATAATCCTCTGTAATAAGATTACCTGTGTATATTCTGTGAAAATTTCCACTCTGGACTTGTTTTGGTGCAACTTTTTGTCTTTAGAAGCTAATAGATCAAAAGTTGTAGATATTTTATCTCTCTAGCGAAAATGACGGGAGACGGAGGAAAGAAAGTTAAGAATATTCTCTGTTGTGCACCGGAAAAACCAAAAACAAAATATTACCTTATATTTCTTTTTGTTTCATCTAGGCGCTTTGTTGTGTTAACTAGCGCCACCAATGGCATAAAAATCATAACTTATTTTATAATACGGTTTTTAAAAGATAACATCATAAATATTAACCACTGTGACAACTATTTTTAGAACCTACAGTCTAGAACCTGGGATCAACAACCTAGGATTTTAATCGATTTCCCCAAAAACGGCCGTTTCTAGCAAAAAGTCATAGATATGAAAATTATTGATATATTTTTTTAAAAACCTATTTAGAGGCTAAAAATTTCACCCATGCCGGGATTCCGGCGCCCGCGACCTCTGACTATCCGTGACATCGCTCTCCCAACTGAGCTAATGGGCGACTAACCGGCATCAGTGAAATTTTTAACCTCTTTACAATATTCTCTGTATTACGTACAGGCAGTTGCAGTGACTGCCTGTACGTAATACAGAGAATATTGTAAAGAGATTTAAACTTCATTGGCAGTGACTGTCTGTACGTAATACAGAGAATATTGTAAAGAGGTTCAAAATTTCACTAATGCCGGTGAGTCGCCCATTAGCTCAGTTGGAAAGAGCGCTGGCACGGATAGCCAGAGATCCCGGCATGGGTGGAATTTTTAGCACGGGTTAGTGCATTAAAAAGTTTTTTTTTTTTAAAACGTATTATAAAACGAGTTATGATTTTTGAGTCAAGTTATGACCCCAATGCACCTTATGTAAATAGAGACAAAATCGCCGGCAATATGTATTTTGGAATAAATGTATAGTGTCCTATTACTACAATAACTTTGTGTAAGTATATTTTTTCATGATTTTCATAATGTATTAAGTACTTATGTAAAGTCTCCAATAAAAGACATTACAAGGGTCTTCTAGTTTTTTTTTTTTCATTAAAGTCCAAACGCCCACGATAATAAAATTAGTTTATTGTATATTAATAATACAATTTTGTAAATAATATTAACAACGTACCTAACTTACCCCGAAGATTGAAAGGATTTTCAATGTTTATCACAGCTCTTTTTGCGCGTACATTTGTACACCTGAAAAGAGAATTATAACTTAGTTCCATAGCACTAGCCTAGATATAGGATTTAATGTCGTATAAAATCCATTGCAGATTTTGAAGTATGTTCTTGGTATTCATTGAGTGAAGATGCAAATAATATCACATGATTAGATCCTATGCGTTTACTAGACTACAACATTATTAGTCTAGGCCTGATTTACATTTGCTTTAATTCCATATGTATAGGTATGTCACAGTCAAAACTCTTAAACGGTCAAAACTAGTTTTGACTGCTAAAATCAGTCAAAAGTACTTTTGTCCAAAGCTTATATTTGAAATAGCAAATGGTAAAAACACCTAAAATGATGCATCGCTCAATCTGCGACAACAAAAATATAGGTGCGACGAAGCGCGTAGCGTATCGGAGCGCGAAGGAGCGTGTTAGGTTGAACATGTAAGACCGAAAACCAACTCGACATTGTTGGATACATATAAGAATTTTATTTTATTTTTCTGCAGTCAAAACTAGTTTTGACTGATTTTAGCAGTCAAAACTAGTTTTGACCGTTTAAGAGTTTTGACTGTAACATATATACCTAAGGTCTGATTTACATTTGTTTTATTTGCATGCCTTTTAAACATGCTTTACAAGATCTATAATAGAATAAAGCGTACATCCGTAAATAGCAAATCTTTTGGGGTTTCCGCGGTGGACGCGCGTGGTAATAACACCCATACTCTCTCTCTCTCTCTCTCTCTCTCTCTCTCTTTCTCGCTGAGAAAATGTCTGCGCCTTTATTTAATTTTTATGGTAACCCTAAATTCTGTCCCTTACTGGCCTACTTTTGGCGTCTCTATTCTAAAAACCTCCCACGACCTCTGGCCAACCGTGCCATCGCTCTCCCAACTGAGCTAATGGGCGACTAACCGGCATCAGTGAAATTTCGAACCTCTTTACAATACTCTCTGTATTACGTACAGGCAGCAACATCTGGCTGATGTAATTTGCATCACTTGCAGCCCCGAGCCAGCAGCTCTCTATTCTATTCCAGATCTATATAAAGCATGCTTAAAAGGCATGCAAATAAAGCAAATGTACATAAAAAAACAGTAAATCAGGCCATAGGTATATATACATATATGTTTATTTAGCCATCGGATTTTTGTTTTATTAATTTTTTTAAACTCTCGTTATTTTTTATTAGACTGAGTGTTGTGGAAGATTGATTTTTTTTCTATGTTATGTGTGATATTCATTTATAACCTCGCAGAGGCCATCATAGCCTCCTTTCGCAGTCGGGTAATTTTACGTTAATAACCGTTGTCATATCTAGAAAGTCTACATGCGATTGTATAATGCTGGGGTCACAGAGCATATAGAGGGCAACTGAGAATGTTTTTTGCATTCTCAGATATTTTTTAATATGTTTACGTTCCATTGATTCCGTTCAGGAATATTTAGCCTTTAAATAGGTTTTTCAAATTATCCTTAGCACGGGTTAGTGCATTAAATAGTAGATTGTGAACCGAGGGTGGAAAGAATCAATTCCCGAGGTATGTGGCCGCCCGAGCGCAGCGAGGCCTCGCTACTCGCTATAGTCCGGAGTAGGAATTGATTCTTTTACCCGTGTTAAACACTCTACTTTTCATTTCGAATATGAGGAAAAAAAAACTCATTTTTAATATTCAAATCTTAGCATAAAAGATAATTACCTATTTTTTTGAATTCCGTCACAGATATATGTAACAGATTAGTATCCCGCCAATTTACGTCGACCTTTTAAATTTTAAATATGGAAGTCACCGCGTAATTGTTGCGGGTTATTAAGTTCACACTGGCTGTTTAGAAACTCATATGGCCGCAGCATTTTTTTAATTAGTGTTTTTAAAGTCTTCACAACTTCAGACAGTAAGTACTTCTATTTTTAAAGTTCATTCCGGCCCTTAGGTCGGAAATAATTTGAATGAGTTTTTCCCTCTAGTACCGAAATGGAATATCAAACAATAAATAATAAGTGGGAACGGAGGTAAGTACAGAGAGACCGTTACAGTATGAACATTTAATAAATACTACCTACTAACATAAAATGTAGCGCGTACCTAAATGTAAACTTCACATAAACGAACTATCGAAAACGCTTTGTGTATTCTTCTCTATTAAACAAACAAAATAGTTTATTCAAAATTACACAGATACTGTGACTTATTGAACGTTACAATATAAACTAGGTGGTCATTTCAAAATCTAGATAATTTTTGAGAACAAAATTGACAAAAAAACTTCACTTATTCTGTAAATTAATTATATTCTTTTTAATGCACTAACCCGTACTAAGGACAATTTTAAAAAACCTATTTAGAGACTAAAAATTCCACCCATGCCGGGACTCGAACCCGCGACCTCTGGCTAACCTCTTTAAATTAAATCAAAGGTTTCTCGGAGATATTTTCGACACGCTAAGAAGAAGACGTGAATGAAACGTATAATGACGCAGCCATTTCCATTTCTGTACTCGGCCATCCTCATCCATCCATCCAATCTTCCTCAGATCGTCAGTTCAGCGAGTTGGTGAGCGTCGTATGCTCCGTTTACCATTCAGTTCAGGTCATTACGTTATGTTTCAAATGAAAACATCTTACCTAATTGTCTTTGTCATGGAGGGCCTTAGCTCGACAGGAGGCGAGCGTCTCCGCGGAGGAGCTCGTAAAGGTTTCCTGCATCAGCGCCTGAGTAGTCTCCACTAACGTTCCTATGTCGTCTTTCGACATGCCCGCCGTCTCAATCATGGGCAGCACTGTGATTATGATGTCGCCTGTAAACAAGAAGTTTGTAATTAAATATTTGAATGTAACCTATAATACAGGATGTATCAAATCCTTATATACACTGAAAATGAAAGATTCTACTCGCCAATACCTTTTTCTAAGCGGAACTCCTAGAAATTAGTTCATACTGGCTATTGTAATGCGGAACTTCCCAAAACAGGCATACCTATTATTGCTTAAATTGAGGTTCCAAACACTGTGAAGACTAAACATGATGACATGACACACAGAATAACTCGTGCAACTTAACTCGGTGCCTCTTGCGATTTGTGTGTGATTATATTATTTTTAATACACCCGTCACCCGTGCTAAGGACAATTTTAAAAACCTATTTAGAGGCTAAAAATTCCACCCATGCCGTCTCTACAATATACTCTCTCTATTACGTACGAAACGTATTGTAAAGAGGTTCGAAATTTCACAGATGCTTAATGCGGTATAAAACAATTTGATATTAAAATTAATGATGTACAATTAATTTATTCATAGTCATATATTCTAAAAGTAAGTAGGTATGTAAATTATAATATAAAAAATGTCCTAGTGTTAATTAGCCTTTTTTTTCTTTTTCCTTTCCTTCCCTTCAATAGTAAAAGCCGTGAATAGTAAAAACAGGGTAAAATCGAAAATAAAAAAAAACTAAATAAAAACAAAGTAAAATTAACATTTTTTAAAATCAAATATACATAGTGTTTACCCCGACGCCTTATCTCTGATTACTACGACGAAATAAAAGTAGTTAAAATTTTAATTATTATAATAATGAAAAAGAGAATAGGGTATTTGGATCGCCTGAGCTAAACCCGGCCCCCATTCGCCCTTGAGGCCGCGCGCGTCACCCCCAGGGCGAAGGTAAGGAAGGCTTCTCGACTCTTGGAGTCGGCCATGAAGGCGGCGAACGCCTCGCACCTCACCGCCCTTCCCAGGCGTATCTGGCAATCGGCCCTTGCAGCTCCAAAACGGGGACACTCCGTCAGCAGATGCTCCAGCGTTTCGGGAGTCACGTCATCACAAATGCATGACGGATTCCCCGCGAGCTTAAACCTGTGGAGGTATGCTCGAAAGCCACCGTGCCCCGTGAGGAGCTGCGCCTTGGCATTGCACATTGTGAATTTGCCAAGGACTTTGTGGGCCGATGCGACGTCCGGGAAGAACAGCGAGGTGACGCGGCCTGTGGCAGATTCGCTATAGCGAGTCTGCCACTTTGCTACTGTATCCCGTCTCACCTGCAATTTCGCGTGTGAGACGGGATACAGGTCGTAGGCTGCCGCGCGCGTCTTTGCGGGACAACGCCGCCCTATTGGCCAACTCTTCCGCGCGTTCGTTGGCAGTTTGGCACGGTTTTTTTTTTATTTGTGTTTCGTCGTAAACCCTCTGCCATTTGGCAGAGACCTTATTAGACCAACATTGTTTTATAATCATCTTTTTTTTTCATTTGCATGATTGTGCAAATGCCGTGCCACCTCGCCCGCTATCAAAGAACTTTGTTAGGTTATGTTCCCATTTACTTAGACTTTAATTACATCTATTACATCCTGTTTGTATGTAATCTTTAAATATTTACAATAATATTAGTTGTATTTCTTTTTTCTCCCTTTTTTTTCTTTTTTTTTATAGTACTTAGCTTTATTTTTTGTTCTTTTGATTTTACTTTCTTTAATTATAATATAACATATTGTACACTGTTAACTTACGTAACAATGAGCAATAACTCTCTAATTTTATTGATATTTACAGCTATGCCAGATATCCTTAAATTAAACAGTTTCCTTAAGCTAGTTACTATATACATCCGTATATTAATATACATGCACATTTTAATGTTTTTTTTTTTAATTTTTTTTTTTTGTCAAATTATACGTACGAATCAGTTTCGAAGTATAATTTGTTTCGTCACTTATTCTTTTTTTTTGTTTTATATTTAAAATTTCCAGGCATATTATAATTAAAAATTTCCAGGCCTAATTCGTCTATGGCGCCTACAAGTATTTTACCTCTTTCGTCTTCGAATCTACTGCCCCACCACGGGCTCTAGGAATTAACATCCCCCCCAATTAAAATGTGTGCAGTTTCTAATTTAATTATTACGTTTTTAAGTTGATCTAAGTAGGGCTCTATGGGTTCTGTATCTTCAAAGTAAACTGATATTATGCCTAAATCGAAGTATTTTATTTTAATTTTAATTGCTACAATGTTTTCTGTTATTAATGAAGGGTCATCTATAAATTGTATATTTTTATTGTAAACTATTATTGCTGATTTTATTACTTTTAATCTATTTGTTTGTCTTTGCACCACTCTTGTTCCTGTCTCTTGTCTAAGTTCGCCCTTTGCCCCCACGTATGGCTCCTGAACTAGAGCTATGTCACACTTTCTTTCTATTGCCTCTAGGTATATGGAGTTCCTGGTTCGGTTCGTTGGCACGGTTAGCCAGAGGTCGCTAGTTCGAGTCCCAGCATGGGTGGAATTTTTAGCCTCTAAATAGGTTTTAGTGGTCTGAGGTGAGGTGAGTGGTCTGAGGTGGCACAAGACAGATACATCTGGTCTGAGTTGGGGGAGGCCTTTGCCCAGCAGTGGGACACAAACGAGGCTACGTAAAAAAAAAAAAATAGGTTTTAAAATTGTCCTTAGCACGGGTTAGTGCATTAAAAATAATATAATCATGTGGGTACAGCGATATCATTCCGACGTAAAACCTAACTGCAAAGTAGGTACTCGGGGCTGCAAGTGATGCAAATTACTTCAGCCACATGTCGCTGCCTGTACGTAATACAGAGAGTATTGTAAAGAGGTTCGAAATTTTGATGCCGGGTAGTCGCCCATTAGCTCAGTTGGGAGAGCGCTGGCACGGTTAACCCGAGGTCGCGGGTGCGAGTCCCGGCATGGGTGGAATTTTTAGCCTTTAAATAGGTTTGTGTGTGATTTACTCCGCAAGAGATATCTATTAACTTACGCGGGAGTCGAAATGGCATTGAATTTCGTTATCGTTATCAACCCTTTAATATGTCCCCACTGCTGGGGCACAGGTCTCTTCCTGCATCGCAGGAAGGTTCGGCCATACTCCACCACGGGGGCCAAGTCCGGGTTGGTGGAGGATTGTAAGACAGTGGCGGGCCTTACTGTCAGAAGTTATCAACCCGCCCATAAGGCCTCTGACATGGCTTAACGACTGCCATTATATGACAGCCGGCACCAACGGCTTAACGTGCCTTGCGAAGCACGGAAGCGCTCGGAAAAATGCCACTAGCGGTAGTCACGGGACGCTCACCCATCCTGTACCTGACCGCGCCTGTTGTTGCTTAACCAAGTGATTGATTCCAATCACTCGGTTCGCCTAGGCCACGAGCGCTTCATTGAATTTAAAGTAAGGAAATGGCAAACTATTTTGGGTCTCGAAAATACGCTAGTGGGCCTTATCTTTAGACCTATTTTGTACCACAATAATGCAACAAGTAACTTGGACTAATACTCTACACTTCTTGAAGGCGAAGCGCCTACCTACCTACATACGATATAGTGCATTCGTGAAACCAATTGACATGATTGCTCTGATCCATTCGGATACAGTACTATTGCAAGATCTACAGAGATAACAATACCATTCACATTATTATTATATGTCATCATCATTATCCTAAATGACGTCCTTTCTATCATTCAACGGCAACCGCTACATTAAGTATTTACATAAATATTGCAAGGTAGTATACAGTAAAATTAAACCAAAGCGTTACAATATTATAACTGAGCCTATCAAAAGTCGTTTAGCATTCCTTACATACCTTCACCACACCTCAAATTCCATCCACAAACACACCACTCTGGTGCGTTAGCTAGCAGGGCATAGAGAACCGCAGCCCACGCACGTGCCACGCACAATGTACTGGTTGGTATACTGAGCTTGTATATCGGCGAATAGTTTGTGTCTCCGCGCCCTGCGATTCCTATGAGATACTAATTATCGGACGACCTTTTTGACTAGATCGATGGCATCGATTTTACTTCTTGTTATGCTTATGACAAACTTTGTAAGAGTCAAATTTCTCCTTAGTTCTAGCGAGTCGAATCCAAGCTAATCCTGTAGAAAAAGGGTTGGTTATATAAAAGGATTGTTGTGCTTATGATTCGAAAGAAGGGCATCAGCATCACCTTTTGATCTTAGGCAGTGTTATTATGAGTCATTTATCAATTTCAATTATTACCGAAACTTCCGTGGAAAAGCGGGTATTTGTACCGTGGCGCGGGTGCCTACCCTAGAAATGTAGAGCAAAAAAAAGTTGTAATCTATTAAAATCTAAGCCCACCCCAATGGTAGGTTAGGTTACTGCATTCTTGCATTGAATGCATTGGGATTCAGTGTAACAGGTTTTAAGTTTTACGAAGTTGCGGCGTTGGAAATTATTATTATCAATACCTAACTTTGATGAGAACAAGGTATGTGTTGTTATTTTGAAAAACACTCCGTTTTTGAGAATCAATTTCACACTGCTCTGGACATCAAGGTTGCGAACTTACGAGTAAATCAACGGGGTAGCTGAACTCCACCAGCCTATTGGTAACTTTTTCCAATATAGCATCAGCACATTTTAATATCGCCCATAGAATAGATGAAGTAACTCCTAACCTAAGCACATTTTACCTATGTAGGTCTGGGCACCGATTCTAAGATTTACAACACCTACATGTATACCTACGTATTTCGACTTTAGAGGTCATATTCGTTTAAATGAAGTAAACTGAAGTCGGCTTTTATTGTTATTTTTTATATATAAGACCGTTAGTATCTTCTATCAGTAACTTCATCATCGTTTGGTAGTAAGGTAACATTACCTACTTCAATTCGCGTCAACCTTTGCAGTAACCTTCATGGCGATGGACCGACCTTTAGACGAAATCGCTATCGACGATAATTATTGTGCAATACAATGACAACTATCCTGCTTTTGCCCGTACGTGGTACAGTAGACAGCAGGTCAACCTTTACATTCTCGTTGTCGCCCTTAACTGCTTAGGGTGTACGTATGTAAAGTTTGATGTACAGTCTACAGCACATCTACCTTTACATCCGTGAACTTTACGCAGTTACGTATGGGCGAATTTACAGCTAAAATGTTAAGGTTGCGCTGTCGACTGTGCTACATAAAGGTACGGGTATGTGTAAAGTGATAGGTGGGGGCACATTCAAAACGATCGCAGAAATGTGCACTTTGGCAGAAATATGATACATTTGGTTTTGTAATCATTTTATGCCAAATTCGCTGACAACTTATCTTGGATGTTTAAACGAACGTGGCATAGGTACAAATGCAGCCAATTTCTATAAAATAGAATATTCTTATCTTATCTCCAATTATATAGATAAAAATGTCATTACAGAATAAAATAATTACAAAACATGTCACACTTAATAATCAAAAAAATACATGCACCGCACAATATCCACTAAATTTTCGTCAAGAACACATAAAATAATAATAATAATTTAAACACACAAAAAAAACACTAACTGAACAAACCACTCCGGAAAATATCTGAGCCAAAGGATCCTAACACGCTGGCAGCATTGCCACGCTGCACCGCCAAAGAGCACGCACCGGAGCGGCAGTCAAACCCACGGTCCCTCAAGCGGCGACCCAGCTCCCTAACAAAGATCTTGGTCTGAGTCCCCCAAACTCCCATTGTCTCTACCGCAAATGGAACAAAGATGTAATTGTCCATAAGGGCACCATACTTTTGGCACTTGAGCGTAGCTGCCGATTCAGCAGCGGCACCGGGTCTAAGAGAAGTAGCAGACAAGTGCGAGGGAGCAAATGTACAGACGCAAGTTGCGTCCCACAGTAAACAACGCCCTTTCTCCCAGGTCACAAGAGTAAGACCGTCCGGGCGCTTCCCATCATTCCCACAAGGGACGTTGGCAGAAACCAGAGCCCTCCGGATGATGTCGTTCAACGAATGGTGTCTAGACAATCGACCCGCACTCCTAACACAATGCAGCCCGTGACGTCCAAACTCATCCACCCACGCCCCACAGACACATCGATGCGGCTCGCACACATTGCAACCCAGACTTATCTAAAGTATTTACTCAGTAAAATGCTCAATTCACAAATTATCATGTATCATTCTCTTTGGATCTTTCAAAACAACGGAACCCGGCGGCGGGTAACCAATAACTTCGATATCATTAAATTGTTCTTGGGCTCACAGAACCGCCATGTGAGCTAGTCAGTTATTTAGAACGTGCAATAAAATTATAGTGATACTTTTTAAAATTTTCTTTGTCATACCTGCCATTGTCATGTCTACCTTTGTCATACCTACCGTTGTGTTATGTTTATGGGCCTATTAAATTAAATTCTGTTTTTTTTTTGGGGAAAATTAAGGCCCTGGGTTGAATATTTTGATTTGGGCTGCTTTAGTTAATTTGTAAAGTGAAAAAAAACAACCAAAACCCATAAAACCGGAAGTACGTCATCAACTGACATCCTGCGAGTTAGCAGTTTCTTGTGATACCAATGACTCGATACAAGCACACTATAAAAAAAACAAAACTAAAAAGAATACCGAGATGTTAATATCTTGGCGTTTTTCATAAAAACATCTTAAACCATAATTGAAAGTATTCAAGTAAGAAACGAAGGTCGAATTAATTACAAACTTATTTGAAAAACTCAGGAAATTAGTGAATATTATAAATTTATAATTATGGCATTATCTGGCAGTACTGACAGTACCTTATAATGAAGTATCATTTGTAACTATTGACAATATTTAAGGCAATGCTCATAGTAAAACATGGGATTTTTACCCCGCCTAATGTTTTCCATTTCGATTTTAAATTGGTAATAACATTTATTTTATGTTAATTTTATAATGACATGTTAAAAACTAGCGGGCGTACGTTCTTTATATATAAAGATAAGTGACCAATTCGATCATCAATCATAAATAGCCTCCTGATGCCCACGGCACTTCTTTGAGTACTAAACAACAAGTGAAGCCGTTACTGCCCAAGCTATGAAATAATTTTTTTGCAGTAAATGCCCACGGTCCTCCGTGGACAAATATTTTGTATTGAAACCACATTTGAATTTACCGCCATTTTTTTACGGAGTAAATGCGAAAGGAACCGACATTCCATCACTCACGGCTGTCATAAGTGTAATCTGTGGCCAATCAATCGTACATTGAACAAACGTCAAAAAAAGGAACCAAGGAGCGGCCACGTCGACGAAGTAAGTTGTAATCTCTTTTTAATTATGTGATCTTATCATTTTATTCCGTAACTCTCATAAAAGCCTATTGTTGAATGTATCAACAAATGGCGAACACCAATATTTTATCGATTACGTTTGTAAATAATATTCTATGAGTTTCAATTTAATTTGGTGATTGTCTGAGTACCGTGGTCATCAATTACATAAAAAACGTTTTACGTTTAGTCCTCACTTGAGGACTCTGGACCGCTATGCAATAATTTTAAATAAACTTTTAAGTGTATTTTTTACAGATTATATGAAAAATAATGAAATTGAAGCCGATTTATCAAAGTTGGACATAGATCTCTCGGAGGACGTAAGAGATTGAATGTGCCAAATATATGTCATCTATGGAAAAGAGCCAGCAGACGTGTCGCCACTGTCAAACCAATAAAACTAGAATCAGATGTAGATACTGCGATATCTTCTTATGTTTAACGACGGAGAACCGATTGTTTCTCAAATTTTCATAAGTGTAGGTGCAGGTTTTGAAGAAACATGTTTTTGTTTTATAATTTTACAAGAGTTTTTTTTGGCGCGTTAATTTTTTTATCTGAAAGACTGATGTACGAGTCTTGATCTCAATAACATGATGTATCTTACACAAGTTCTACACTTATGTAAGATATAATGTTCCTAAGTCATTTTTAGTTTTGAAAGTTTTATGATTGCTACCAATTTAAGTAATAAATATTTTTGAACTAAAACTTTCGTAAGCACAACACATTGTAGACTTTTAGTCTGGATCTACTTACGGTTGTTGTTATATCGGAAGAGTCCGACCAGGTTTCGCTCCGATTCGCAGAGCTTAATCATGGTGAGCAGAGACGGAGCTCGCGTCGTCGGTTGCTTGTCTCACACGAGACACGAGACGATTAAGCTCTACGAATCGGAGCGAAACCTGGTCGGACTCTTCCGATATAACAACAACCGTAAGTAGATCAGGACTAAAAGTCTACAATAAATATTTGTATAAGTAATTTTTTCCTCTTTTACTTTCATTTCCTGCCCACGGTCCTCACACGAGGACTATTTATTTTCGCTTTAAAACTATTGAAACTAGTTACTTTTTTATTGCATTACCTGTATATACTATTGCGAACACTATATCATTTTTGTAGCATTTATTAAAGTTTAAGTTTCTGGGCAGTAAGCTAGGTAAAAGTATACTCGTGTGAGTACCGTGAGTTAGTCGAAAAAATATTGGGCATCAGGAGGATAGGCCTGCGAATTTAATTTGAATTGTTGTATATTTAGTAGATCAAGCCGGCGGCGATTTAAAAAATACTCAGCCATTTAAAAAAAAGTTAAGCATATTCATTAGGTAGCTTAAAAAATGCTGAGGTAAAAAAAACGGGCCTCTCCCAAAAAATATGTTGAGGGGTTTTTCTGTAGGATCTTCAATCATAAACCAGTATATCTTCGTACTCCTCTATTTTAAGTGCCAAGCATTTTGTGACTAAGACAGATAAAATAGGTTGAGAAGACATCACTGTTATGATGACAACGACCTAAATTCATATCAAAAGATAAAGCGCGAAATTTATCCTTATTCGATCAAAGAAAATATAGGATTTGACCTATAGGTCTCCTAGAGCAGTCATTAACTCATTACAAAATATATGTACTTATGCGTCTAATAAATGTTTATCTATAACGTACTTACTTGTCTACATAGTTCTTAAGCACCTAGATTAGGGCAATGTGTAATTTTAATAAATCGTAGGGCGTAGGTAAATAAACATATCAAAACTATCCATGGCAACGCAACATTTAACACGTGAGGCATCACGTTATAATTGTTTTATCATAATCGACTGCTTAAGGTCATCAAACAACATAATTTAACGACTAGTTACACGTTATATTAATCACCTACCTTATGTATAAACATAATGTAACAAGAATGAATCAGAAAAAATAATAATAAAAAATAATATTGTACAAAGTAAAATCATGGCGGTTCCGGTCCACTATGAATATAGTATTACATGGTTTCTTTCATTTAGTTCGAACCCTTAGCTGTCCAACTCAGGCTTAGCCGTATTTTAGGGTTACGTAGTTAACAAGGAACCCTCGTAGTTTCGCCATGTCCGTCCGTTTGTGTGTCAAAGAAGCTAAAAGAAGATTAGTACTAGGAGACAAACAGTTTAGAAAAGTGTAACATATTATATAAATCACGCTAACAGAACAGTAAAATAAAATTTTAGATTTTTATTTTGGCTTCCCTACAATGTAATTAGAGATATTGTTTTTTCTTCGTTTACACCATGTTTTGGGATATTATTGAATTAGTCGAACATATTATAAACATATTACCTATAGTGAGTATAGAAAAGCCATATTTAGATTTAGGGATCCGTTTGCAAATTAAATCGCAATTTTTGTAACATTAAGGTCGATTGAACATATGTAGTTATTTAATTAGCATATATGCAAACATATGTAGTTATTTAATTAGCATATACTTAACTGTTTAGTGTCATATTTTCTCCAAACATATTTGTTAAATAAAGAATTTGAGATTTATGTGTGAGATAATCCGCCATATTGTATGAAAATGTTTAAACTGCTACCGTTTTGTACGGTTTGTGAGGTAAATCCTTTTACAGGTCACACGAACAGACGTAGGTGTAGTAACAATAAACGGGACCTGTGTGAATCCTCCTGGTACAAAACCCTAGGAGTCCAAGACAGCAGAGCTCACGCCCGCAGCTGCCGCTCGGATATCAAGCTGGTTTTACCGAATATCAGGGGGCACGGCATTGACCCCGCCAAGTCGAGCGCGAAGCAAATACTGCCGTACCATCTTTACCGGAACCATTTCGCCGCATTTTCAGGCCCCTATTTGAGAACCTCTGTATAAGACCAGAACGCAGAAATTCTCGTCATCTAGTAAGCTATAATCACATACTTAAAATCCAAAATTTCAAGTCTGTAGGACATTTAGTTCCGAAGTTAAGCGAATGCAAAGGGTGGGGGTGGGTCTAATTCTAACTTAATTTTCCCGCGCTTTCTTTTTTTTTTTTTTTTTCCCCTGCACCGCTTCTCTGTTCCTTGAATTAGATGCACACCTATCTTGTTGATAAATCCCAATCAACAAGTTGGCAGAATGGCCTTGAGGGCAGCGTTATTCGTGATGACCCCTCAAGACAAGACTGATGGCACTAACCTTCCCGAGGTTGCCACCCGTTATTGATTTGATTCCCTCAGAAACAAATGCAACAAAAACAATCAGTCGAACTCCCTGCTTTTATGCACTCCCTACCCATCCCGCTTTCCCCCAATTCCTACCCATACCACAATACTTTGGCGCTTCGGCGCATCAAGGACCCCGCTCTGCCGGCTGCAGAAAAAAAAAAAACAATATGGAAGGTGAACCTAAAAAAGTATTACCCCAGGAGGGTACCAGCGTCGCTGGAGAATCCCTCCCCGAGCAACGCTCGGGCTGCCCCTCGTATTCTGGGGGGGGCAAAGGCCACCTGCCTCGCAAGAGGCCAACTGCTGTAACGAGCGAACGACAAGCCGTTACAGCCACCACGGCACGACATCAATCGTCCGCCGCCGACGTCCAACCTGCTCTCGAAGAGCCGAGGAGCTGCCCATCTCGGGTTAAGCACCCAAGCTCGACGAGACAGCAGGGAAATAAGGCCGAAGTTCCGAGGAGCCACCCACCCCGGGTTGAGCCCCCAAGAGCCTCTGGCTCAGGAGATTATCGCCCTCGATCAAATGCACCGAGGAGCTGCCCGCCACGGGTTAAGCACCCAAGCGCAAGAGATCAGGGGCGCCCAAACGACCAACCTCGACCGCCAACCGCTGCGAAGAACCCGACGACCAAAACGGAAGAACCACCGGGTCTACGCAGCATCAGTAACAGCTGGGGCACGATGCAGGAATATCGACCCAACCAATGCCAGAACCAACCGTTCAGACGGCCTGCGATGGAGGAACCTGGCCCCTCTAGGGGTAGGGCATCACCTCAACCGCTGACGGAGGGCGAACACCGTCCCAAACGAAGGCGCTACGCGCGTAACAAACCGCGCAAGCACGACCACGATAAGTTTGGAAGCAAGGCCGTACGCCACTACAGGAAACCGGTGGACACCACGTCGAACACCACCGCGGTAGACAAGGACCCCACCAAACCGAGCGGTTCCCAAGACCTGGTAGCGGTACCGTCCACTTCCCAAACCTGTGACAACCCGAGAGCAGGACCATCGAAGCGGGCACGCCTAGATGAGACCATCTCTCCACGGGGGGACTATAAAAAGCTACGGGCTGACACGAGCTATGCCGATGCAGCAAAAATGGACAAGGTCCTCATCATCACGACCAAAAACGCTGGCACCCTGGGCGACCACGCCAATATGGTGCTGAACGCCATGGAAAACCTGATGATCGAGGAAATGCTATACAACAGCCACAAGGGCCGGGTGTTCCGAGGGAAACCCATGATCCACGAAGGGAACCTTCGCTTTTGGTACAGCGACAAGGAAGATTTTGAGTGGCTAAAGGGAGAAGTAGCCAAGATCACCGTGCCGGGGGACACACTCATAGTCGTGAGACCTGAGGATGTACCCCGGAGGGTGAACTGCGGCGTTCTGATCCCCGGTAACCGACCCAAAAAAGTCATCTTCGGCATGCTTCGTCACCAAAATGAATGGGCTCAAGCGGACCGATGGATACCGGGGAAGGTGGTTACGACTGAGAACACCTTCTTCATGTTCAGTGTTCCTGAAGACATCGCCATACTGATGGTGAAGCGTGAACGCCGCCTCGCGTATCTTTACGGCTCCGTTTACGTAAAGTTCCGATGGCGGGGAAACAGCTTCCGGAACGAGCTACCTCCCCCGGCGGAAGCCGCCCGTGACGACGACCCACCCATCCCCAGAGGTGATGCACCAGACGCCGGTCGAGACACGAAGGCGAACAATCCGGAGGCACCGGAGAACACCACCCCGACCTGCAGCCACCCGCGGCCCTCCGGCGGAGAAATCTGCCCGGACCTGGACGCGGATGAGACCTGGTCGCGGAGCCTGAGCCAGTTGTTCTTGGAGGAGGAGAAGCCGACTGATGGCGTCGTCTTCACCAAGAACAATTAGGCTCGTACAAGCCAACCTCCACCACAGTCGTACCGCAACGGCTCAACTGCGACGATGGCTGGAGGAAACAAACGACGAGGCTATTGCACTGATCCAAGAGCCGTGGGTCAATGGCAACCGCATATGCGGCCTCAACAACACCGGAGGTAAGCTTATATCGAATACAGAACTGGTCGACCCCAGAACCTGCATTTACACCTCCCGCAACATACAAACACACACCCTAACGGAGTTCTGTTCCAGAGACCTGACGACTATCAGACTAGCAACAGACCTAACATGCGGATTACCAGATCTGATAATCGCGTCTGCATACATGCCTGACGGAGAGGCTGTACCACCACATCAAGCTGCTAGTCTTATACAGCACTGCGAACGACTCAAACTTGAGCTGATCATGGGCGCAGATGCAAACGCACACCACTCCCTTTGGGGAATGGACCGTGAAAACAACAGAGGTGAGGAATTAGCTTCTTATCTTTTCTCAACCAACCTTAACATCCTAAACATAGGTTCGAAGCCCACTTACGTCACAAGACGTTGTAAAACCATCATCGACTTAACTTTCGCGACCGACAAAGCCTCCGAGCTGGTATCCAACTGGCATGTATCGGAGGAAGCCTCGTGTTCAGACCACCGCTGGATCCGATTTGATCTACGCGCCTACACACCTGACCAAACACCCCGCAGGAACCCAAGGAGAACCAACCGGGTGATGTACGGTAAGGCTATTGCCAGCAGCCTGGAACGCCTGCAAGTACCCAAGGAAATAGTCGGAGTAATCGACATCGAACAACAGGTAACAAACCTAACGTCTGCAATCAGGCAGTGTTATCATGACACCTGTCCCCTAGCCGGCCCACCCATTAAACCCAAGGATGGCCAATCCTGGTGGGGTCCTGAGCTGCAGCGGATTCGGCAAAAAGTGAGAAGATTACTAAACAGGGCAATGAACACCAGTAATGATCTAGACTGGGACAACTACAAGGCAGCCAAGGCGCAATACAAGAAGCGTATACGCTTCTGGAGCACTGCGTCCTGGCGAAACTTCTGCACAGACATAGAGTCCTGCTCGACGGCGGCACGAGTGAGCAAGATATTATCCTCCGGGACGTCACAAAAGGTAGGCTCTATACTTAAACCAGACAATACGTACACGAGCTCCCCCGAGGAAGCTCAAGCAATACTACTCCAAACCCACTTCCCCGGGTGTCAGATCGTCCGGGAGACCCACTGGGAAATCACAGACGTGACAGCAAATGAGATCTGTTGGGACATAGCCCGGACGATGGTGACACCTGAGAAGATACACTGGGCTATCGACAGCTTTCAACCATACAAGGCACCAGGCGCAGACGGGATCTTCCCCGCCCTATTGCAATGGGGAGGAACCAAATTGGAAGAAACGCTGGTGGCCATACTACAATCCTGCCTGGCACACAGGTACATCCCTACTCAGTGGAGAGAGGTAGAGGTAATTTTCATCCCAAAACCAGGTAAGACTGACTACACTAACGCAAAGTCCTTCAGACCGATCAGTCTCACCTCATTCATGCTGAAAACACTGGAGAGAGTGTGCGACCGGTACCTGAGGGATGGCGCCCTTCTAAACACCCCGCTGCACCGCAATCAACATGCATACAGTGCGGGCAAGTCTACAGAATCAGCTCTTCACGCCGTAGTTACCAAGGCGGAGAAGGCCATCCAAAACAAAGGGGTATGCCTAGGCACATTCATAGACATCGAGGGCGCGTTTGACAAAACCTGCTTCACAAGTATCAACCGAGCACTCGGCAGACACAACATCGAGACATCGGTAATGGAATGGATCGGAGCCATGCTGAGACAAAGGGTAATCAAAACATCCAAGGAAGACCCCACCATGGCACTGGTGGCCAGGGGATGCCCCCAAGGGGGCGTCCTCTCACCACTACTGTGGAATGTTGTTGTAAACGAACTAATCACGACACTGAACAGCAGAAATTACTACACAGTCGGCTACGCAGACGACCTGACAATTCTAGTATCAGGTAACTATGCAGGAATTGTATGTGAAGTCACTCAAGCCGCCTTAGGCATCGTGGAGGACTGGTGTACGGAACACAACCTGTCGGTCAACCCTCAAAAAACCGAACTGTTAATGTTTACAAATAAACGAGTACTGGGAAACTTCAAACTACCCGGACTGTTTGGATCGACACTCCAGCTATCAACAGAAGTCAAGTATCTCGGAGTCATACTAGACAGTAAGCTGAACTGGAACAAACACATCGACTCCAAACTCAAAAAAGCCTGTATCACTTTTGCACAATGTCGCAGAATGATAGGTAAGACCTGGGGACTAAATCCTAAGATCACCTTGTGGTTATATGCAGCAGTGGTAAGACCTATCATCAGCTACGCTTCCCTGGTGTGGTGGCCGAAAACGACACAAGTCACGACGATAAATAAACTCCAACGGCTCCAAAGAATGGCTTGCCTGGCAATAACGGGATGCATGAGGACCACGCCCACCGCGGCCCTGGAAATCATGCTAGATCTACCGTCGCTTCACCTACACGTCCAGCAGGAGGCTGCAATCTCAGCGATACGCCTGCGAACGCTAGGGCTGTGGAGCGACAATGGGACCCCGCACAACAGGATCTTAGATCTACCAACCGCGGAGGAGCCACTCCTACTAGCGGTCAACGACAGAATACCTAAGGTATTCAACTTTGATAAAAAGTATAAGATACAACTCGACGAGCCAGCTCGAGACAACAGCAACAAGGACCTAATGGTCTTCACAGACGGCTCCAAGACGAAGCAAGGTACGGGTTCGGGAGCCTTCTCAGAGGACCTAAACATTAAAATATCGACACCTCTAGGAGCCCACAACACCGTCTTCCAGGCCGAGTGTGTGGGCATCATACGAGCAGCACAAGCCATCACACAGAGGGAGGTAGAAAAATATAACGTCCGCATTCTGTCTGATAGCGCAGCCGTACTACTGGCTCTCAAAGGTCATAGCTTCAACTCTGGACTAATCCAAGAGTGTCACGAATCCCTAACGAAGGTAGGTTCTAAGAACAACCTTACTTTACAGTGGATAAAAGGTCACAGTGGCTCAAGGGGCAACGACGTAGCGGATGTGCTCGCGCGAGGTGGCTCCGGATCTACAGTGGAGGGTCCCGAGCCCATCGTCCCTCTACCCTTCTGCCAACTGAAAACATGGCTAGGCAAACGCACCAACAGGTTACACAACAATGACTGGACCTCGCGCACGGACTGCAGACAAGCCAGGGCAGCAATGCCAGGCAGAAACCCTCGTATGTCCCGTAGCCTCCTTCGCCTCACCAAGGCACAACTGCGCCTAGCAGCAGGGGCTCTAACTGGTCACGGTCACTTTAATAAACATCTCTTCACAATAGGTGTTACAGATAGTCCTTTGTGCAGAGCGTGCATGGACGCGGAAGAGACAGCCGCCCACGTGCTGGTGGAATGCGCGGGGCTGGTCTCACAACGGACGGCTCTCCTCGGAAACCCAGGGACACTCAGGGAGGCCTGCAGTGACACTCGCAGGCTTCTGGCTTTCCTTGAGGAGCTGGGGTGGCAGGACTAAGGCTCCTTTGGGGACCTTCCATTTCACGCAAAATAGGCTCATTTGCAGTCGAGTTGCGGAAACCCAAACCGTCACCAATACCAATACCAAAGCGAATGCAAAGTTTCTCATTTATGACACCCACTCATGATCATCAAAATAGAACAAGCACTTCCCATAAACTCAGAGAGCTGTAATTTGGTACAGAGTTAGGGTTTAATCGCCACATAAAGAGAAAATTATAAAGACTAGGATAATCGATGATCTGGAGTACATGGTGACCCTGATTAGAAAACACAAGAGCCTAACCAAACTATTAAAAGAGAACGACATACTGCCTTTACAAAAGATATTCAACTTGGTGGGCCGCTTCATTTGATGTCAAAAATCGAAGGTCTGAAGTATCTGATGAAGAAACCTCTTTAAAAAAACTGAGGACTTACGGGGTATGTCAGTAACAATAGTTAGCTCAGTATTCGATACCCTAGCACCCCATTTAGCCAGAATCTTTAACAAATGTTTAGATGAGGGTATATTCCCTGATCTAATGAAATATAGTAGACTCGTTCCTTTATTTAAAAGTGGTGATAAGCAAGATCCCACTAATTTCAGACCAGTCTCATTTCTACCCGTTTTGAGTAAAATATTCGAGAAGATAGTTCTAGGTCAAGTGCACATTTCAATGACTATCAACTTCTCCATGGACAGTAATTCGGCTTTACGCAAGGGCGCTCTACAAAGGACGCCGGCGTCATGTTAGTTAAACATATATTTAGTGCATGGGAAGAGCGCAAGGATGCTATAGGCGTATTCTGTGACTTGTCGAAAGCATTTGATTGCGTTGACCATAAAACACTTCTTTTAAAATTAAAGCACTATGGTATAAACGGGAATAGCCTAAAACTTATGACATCATATTTAGAAGGGAGAGTTCAAAGAGCTGATATAAATAGAACTAAATCTTCAGGGTCAGAGGTCAGGATAGGAGTGCCACAGGATCGATTTTGGGGCCGTTCCTCTTCCTCGTATATGTAAATGATTTGCCGTTCATGGTTCAAAATATGTCAGAGATAGTATTATTTGCAGATGACACGTCACTTATTTTTAAATTTAAGAGACAAGAAAATGACCTTGAAAATACAAATAATGCTCTCTCTCGGGTACTTAATTGGTTTAAAGACGAAATGTATAAAGTTCACTCTTCCAAATGTCAAAACGGTAGACAGCAATGTTTTACTGGGGAATGACAAATTAGACCTTGTGAATGAAACTGTATTTCTAGGTATCACAATTGATGCAAAGATTCAATGGGATCCTCATATAGAAAAAAATGCAAATAGGCTTAGTTTAGCAGCATATGCAGTCAAAAGAATTAAGGAACTAACTGACGTCGCAACTGCTAGGCTTGTTTATTTTAGTTACTTCCATAGTCTTATGTCCTATGGCATACTACTGTGGGGACGGGCAGCAGATATTGAGACCATCTTCGTCTTACAGAAGAGAGCGATCAGATTCATTTATAGGCTGGGTAGTAGAGATTCGTTAAGAGATTTCTTTAAAGAAACTAACATCCTGACAGTTGCCAGTCAGTATATATATGAAAACATTATGTACGTTAGGAAAAATATCAGTAACTTTAAAACTTTAGGTAGCCAACACAATATAAATACTAGAAATAAACATAAACTTTTGTTCCCACTATTTAGGCTGGCAAAGGTTAATACATCCTTCAAAGGTTAATAAATCCCTGAAGATAATTATATTAAGCTTGCCTGAATCGCGGTTCAAAAAATATGTTAAGCACACTTTGTGCTAAAAGGGCTACTATAACATAAAGGATTATTTAGATGACAATGAGGTCTGGAATTAAAGCCAGTACAATGTATGAGTTCTATGTTTTATAATAACTATGTAAACTATGTTAATTAAGGACATTTGAAAAGACTAAGTTTGGAGTTTTTTTGTCCATTTTTTCTCCTAAATGATCTAGATTTTGAAATGGACACCAAGTTTGAATTGTAACGTTCATTAAGCCGCAGTTTCTGTGCTACTTTGAATAAACCTTTTCATTTCATTTAATTTCAGCTGGTTTCGGCTGTATTAGAGATATGGTAATGCCCCCTTCTACTATTGGTACATAAAAAAATCGAGTGTCATTGCAAAAATCCAGCGTAGTGGGACACATCTTCAAAACTCTGGAAAACTCTGAAAAACATTAGACTGGCTTTTATGCTTATCAATTTTACAAGAACAAATAGTCAAATGACACAGAATACACAAATAAACAAATTACACTAAAATATTAATTTCGCTCAAAATTTGGTCAAAATATAATGCATTGGACTAAGAGTGGCGGTGATGCCCGCGTCGCTAGATGGCGCTGACTGTATTTTAAAACGCGCTTACGATTTGTTTTTCCGATAACTTATATGGCGAAGTGGCAACCGGACGCGTTAAAGTCGTTTACGACATTCTTCTACTGCCCTTGATTTGGGAGGGACGGATCGATTTATTTTATAAGGAAATCTAATAAATCACCAAAAACGTTCTGTAAAAACTAGCGAAGTCTCGAGGAGCTGCTCGTTTATCTCTAAAAAGTAATGAAATCTAGACAAAGTCGTGCCAAGTCTAAGGTTCCTTACTGCAATTTCTTTATTATTATAGTTAATGTTGGGTGACTTTACCGTTGAAGGGTACACAAGGGTACAAAACCAGGTGCTCAGAAAAATCTAAGGTTAAGAGCAAGTCGGATTCGGGTTGTAAGGTTTCTATCCACACCACCACAAAATACTAAGTATTTACTTCGAAAAAGGTGATTGGCCGTAGATATACAATGTCTGATGGGCCCCACACTAGTATCGTGGGCTCCCGTTTGAGGGTGTCAAATTGTAGAAAGTGCCGCTGATGCAGATAGGCTGTTGCTCTAATAATATTAAGTATTTCTTTTTTTACGTACATTATAAACGTCCCACTGCTGGGCACAGGCCTTCTCTCAGAGAGTGTGTATGGGATTAACTACCACGCGTGCCCACCACGGATTGGCAATTTCAAGCGCTAAGGTATTTGAAGACCCCTTTCACTCAAGCCTCGTCACGACGGTGAATAAATTCACCGTTAGCGACATTAAATATTTACACAAATATTCAGTGTATATCGGATTCCCTAAGATCTCTGAATGAGAGAAAACACATATTTTCATCATGTATTAATATTTAATGTACATCCGGAACAATGGGTGCACGAGCCCGACTCGCGCATGGCCGGGTTTTTGTGTTTAAAAACACTTTATTTGTTTCTTAGTAGTGAAGTGAGGAAAAATGCCATATTAACACGAATTCCCTGTAAATTTCAACTGGCTCCTTATTACGGACCGACGGACGGGACCCTAATAATAATGTGACGGACAGATACAAAGGTAAAAATACTTAATAATTCAGAAGTCGGCAGAGATAAACCTAAAGATTACAGCCAATGCTACAATGTCACTCAACAATCTGCCAATAATAGAAACCGGGGACGATACATTAGACACAATACTTTCGGTCCCGACTCCTTACAATTTAGATTGGCGTTTGCAGCATCATTTGTCGCCGCTGGTCTATACTAGTTCGACTACAAAGTATCAGTAGTTCGTCCTCCTGGGTTTTCACAGAAAGTATTTTGTTATTTCAAATACCCGGTTTAAAAATTAAATAACGATCAGAGAACAAAAATAAACATATCGGTACCCCGATTTATGCCCGACAGGCATTTTTGTGTTAATTGACATTAAGACAATTATATTTTCAAAATTGTATGTTTAGTAATAACGCCCAATAAATTATCGTTATTGTTATCGTTATCAAACCTTGTATGTCCCCACTGCTGGGGCACGGGTCTGTCCCTGCATCTCAGGAAGGTTAGGCTATACTCCACCACGGGGGCCAAGTCCGGGTTAGTAGAGGATTGTAGGACAGTGGCGGGCCTTACTGTCAGAAGTTATCAAGCCGCCCATAAGGCCTTTGACATGGCTTAACTACTGCCATTATATGACAGCCGGCACCAACGGCTTAGCGTGCCTTGCGAAGCACGGAATAAATTATGTTGCATTTATTTTTATTAGGCAAATCTATCTAATCTATAAATTATATAAATGAATCGCTGAATGTGTTGGTAAGCGCAAATCTCGGCAGCAGCTGAACCGATTTCGTTAATTCTTTTTTTAGAATATTCCTTGAAATACGAGGCTGCTAGACTGCTAGGCGGTACGAAGTTCGCTGGGTCAGCTAGTCTATCTTCTAATATTTAAAAATGAATCGCTGAATGTGTTGGTAAGCGCAAATCTCGTGAGTAGCTGAACCGATTTTGCTTATTCTTTTTTTAGAATATTACTTTAAGTACGAGGATGGTTTTTACAGAAAAAAAAAGAATCGATGGTAGGCGGTAGAATTGGAATCTTCGTGTGGACTTCGGTTGTGAAGACCTGCAGACCAGACCCTGCGTGAATAAATCCTAAGAAGTTGTCATTGGCTTTTTACCTCCAAATCTAGAACCCTAGCCCGTAATAGTATGTATGCCCGTAAAGAGTATTATGAGTATTATTAAATAACATGCTTTTATTTCATCACCCGATGAAAGTATTATTGATATATAAGTAGAATCATTTCAGTGCGACGGATTTCATATCAATGGAATGTATACAGATTGTGACTATGATACTACATAAAATAATAATTATAGACATTGTTTTTGTAGTATATGAAATCTAACTACATAATTAATAACTACTTCTAAATGATACTACATACAATAATTATAATAAAATAATATTATGTTTCAAACAAGACTGAAAAATTACAATCTGGATAAGATTGTATTAGGAACTAAGCTTGCAACATTTTTTAAACTAGCATCAGCGCCATACCTACGTTCAAAGTTAACGTGCGCGCACTCTACGAAGTTCGCTGGGTCAGCTATAGTCTATCTATAATATAAAAATGAATCGCTGAATGTGTTGGTAAGCGCTAATCTCGAGAGTAGCTGAACCGATTTTGCTAATTCTTTTTTTAGAATATTCCATGAAGTACGAGGATGGTTTTTACAGAGAAAAAAAAAGAATCGATGGTAGGCGGTACGAAGTTCGCTGGGTCAGCTAGTCTATAATATAAAAATGAATGGCTGAATGTGTTGGTAAGCGCAAATCTAAAGAGCAGCTGAACCGATTTCGCTAATTCTTTTTTTAGAATATTCCTTGAAGTACGAGAATGGTTCTTACGGAGAGAAAAATATTAAAGAATCGACTGTTAGTTGGTACGAAGTTCGCTGGGTCAGCTAGTATTATATAAAAATCTGGTGTCTCAGTATTTGTTATCGAACTCCTGCGAAATGGTTTAACCGATTTTTAGGATATTTATTTGCTAGGTGTGATAATAGGTCATAGGCTAAATAATATGACAAAACAACTTTTGCGGGGTAAACTATTGTCTAAATAAATAATCGGGTTTTCTGCTTTGTAAAGGCGCTATCTGATAGATAATAATTAAAATCATTCTTTTATAATAGCTATGTCACAATGATTTACAGGAAGCTACGTTTGGTAAGCGGTGTGTGATGTTGTAAAACTTTTAATAAATAATAAAACTAAAATGATCTCATCTTTGTGTTTTATTTATAGTATGTTTTATCTTATATAATATAAACATGAAACGCTGAATGTGTTGGTAAGCGCAAATCTCGAGAGCAGCTGAACAGATTTCGCTAAGTAATTCTTTTTTTAGAATATTCCTTGACGTAAGAGTATGGTTCTAACGGAAAGAAAATAAAAAAAAATTAAGAATCGACTGTTAGGTGGTACGAAGTTCGCTGGATCAGCTAGTTTATAATAAAAATTGAAAACTGGATGAAACAGAATAAGCTGGTAAAATAGTCAGGTCTAGTCAAGATGTAAAGTAGTAAAGCTAAAAATGTAAAAATGAGGGAAATCTCAAAAATGGGTGACGTACAAATTCTAAATTTTTAAAATGATAGACAGAACTAAAGAAATGCAAAAAATTGGTGTAAAGAGGTTTGCACCGTTGGTGTACAGCGCGCAGGTCATAAAATTAAGTAAGTACGTACCTAAACCTGATATTTAGAAATATTATACTAATCAGTCTTATACAGAGCTAGACAGGGCCGGATTTAGGGGAGGGCACCCCACATGGAAAGTTATATGATGTTTTTTACCTAATATCGCAAAATCCAATTTCTGAAAATAGTTGCCAATGGCGAATCCACTTTGTCCAAAACGCAATTTTAGCTCTCAAGCTTATCTGTCTTTTTCGTCCAATTTTATTTTAACGAAATTGTATGTGAATATTTTTCCCCTATGTAACTTGTAATAGTCCGAGTGAATGTGAACTTACCAGAGCCGAACTTATGTCGGTTCCCGTCGAGGAAGTGGTACTTGGAGACGACGACTGGCTGGATGGGCGCCGCGGCGTCCAGCGCCACGTGAAACGCGCCCTTGCGGAAGGGCAGCAGGCGGTCGCCGCCGTGCCGCGTGCCCTCAGGGAACAGGAGCAACTTCCGCTGGAAATTTCATGTCTTTTAGGCCGGCTGTGCACACTCGCCCAAGAGCCAGTAAATTCATCTTACGAATAATAAACTCTCGGGCTTTACGGCGAGCGTGTACTGCCGCCATTAGGGTTTCGTACGTATCTCTAACCCATAGGCCTCGGTAATACAGAAAAGACGTGGGGCGAGGGCACGGAAAAGACGCGGCGTCTTTTTGATTTAGTTTCATTCAAAATGTACTGAAAGGGTGGGACGAAGCTCACACCGAAAGGACCTCTTCCCACGTCTTTTCAGCGATATTTAGGTCTTAGCGATATTTAAAGGGTCTTCGAAAAAGGCTATTTATAACATTATAAATAATGGCTCTAGCATAAATATTGTTGGTTCGTTCTATGAAAATAAATAAAAGTACCTACAGCCGACAATAAATTAAATCGTTTTATTTTAATGTAAAAAAAGAAATAATTTAAAAAGACAAAAAAATAATTGAAATTAAATTATTCTGTTTTAAAATGGAGTCAGAGGCGGCCACTGGATATTAATATTACAGTGTTTTACATGTGTTTTAATTTTTGTAGGTCTCAATCTTATAAAAACACGAGTCCTTAGAACACACTTCAACTGGTAGCTTAAGTTGGTTGGTCTTTCCCTTCATAAGATAAGATAAGAATATTATTGATTATAGATAAGAGCACATATTATAAAACATGTAAAGATACAAAGTACAATTGGCGGCCTTATTACTAAAAGCAATTTCTTCCAGACAACCTTACGACGGAAAGTTGATGAAGGAAAGAAGATACTTTATATTGCATTGCACTAACAGGCACTGGCTGAAAATCAGCGCTTTGGGCGAATGCCCTCAGCACAATGCTAACCTCGCTGCCTTTTACAGCAACACGGTCTTTTTCGTTTTTTTTTATGTCCATACTTGCATTTTTGAAGATTTCATGTTGTAATGTGGTTAACAAATGTGTGTGTTTCTCTTCTTCTTCAGGCTATATGTCAGTCCACTGCTGGACATAGCCCTCTTCTAATGAGCGCCATGTGTGAGTTTATGTTGCTGCAATAAATGATTTCTTCTTTTTATAACTGACGGGATTTTTGTGAAATTCTGTGTTTAAATAGTTAACACCGTAAATATGTTAGGGTGTGCGAGCGAGAGGGATGCAAGGAGGAACAGCTTTAACTAAATATTCTCTTCGTCAGTAGGTATCCTATACGAAAGAAATTACAGAAATAACCTTTGCTCCTAATTTAAGACAATCTTGTTTCTAAGTGCTGAATTTTGTATTTTCTGCGGTGCACGCATGTAAAGGTTGATGCGCTGACACCTGAGCTATTGTGAAAGGATTTTGAACAATTTTTCAAATGGCCCACCATAATAAACCAAAGAAACCTACCTACCTACTTTTTGCATTCGTCGTCGTCAGGCTATACTAGTCCACTGCTGGACATTGTACTTTTTTCATATATCTTGTAAATAAGTGACTTTAAATCAGGTTGTTTTATTACCTATTCATAATAATTTAATCAATTTATTGTTTTTCGTCGCGTGCGTAATTTCAAAATTTAATAATAACATGTTGAGTTAGTATTAATTTAGCAAAATTTACGACTTTGTACCTATGTACCTACCTAATATAATAAACAAACCAATAGTATTTTGTTTGTATTGAAGTAGTTGGTTATGTTCTACCTTTACTAATTAATTATCTAATGTATGGCATTTAAACACGCTATTTTACGTGACTTGGGCACTCATTCAGTTTTAATTGCACTATGATAGTAATAATAACTTGCACACAACTCAATCGGACTTGGCCCCCGTGGTGGAGTATGGCCTTTCAGCGATGCAGGAAGAGACCCGTTCCCAGCAGTGGGGACATACAAGGGGACATGTATCGAACAACCCGAACACTCAAATTAGTACACCCTGTGCTATGGTCACCAGACAAGGATACCACATGCTTGGAAATACACCCAGATTGAGGACATGTGTACAAAATTTTGATTTATCAACGAAGTTGGGGAATGTAAATAAAAATGTTGTAATCTAAATTATTCATTATTCAAATTACATAATAATAGAGTTTTTTATAGAAAACTTTTTAATAAATATGCGTAATCCTCTGATTCGAAATCTCCTTCTTAGACTTTGAGGTCGCAGTCTATACGGAACTCATCATGGATTGAGATGTATTTTAACCCGAAACTACAGTGTAGTAGTATTCTGTACAGTAAATACTATCCATCTCAAGTCCAATGTGGCTTAGTAGTAGCATTGAATTTAATTAAATTCAATGGTAGTAGGCAGGTAATTCTTCATATAGAATTTTATTTAAATCTCTATTTAATTACTACCATTGAATTTAATTAAATTCAATGGTAGTAGGCAGGTAATTCTTCATATAGAATTTTATTTAAATCTCTATTTAAATTGTATTTAAGAAGTGGTGACTACTATATATTACTGACGGCAGCTACTACGATTGTACGAGAAACCGAAGTTGTGATTACATATCAATTGAGAAACTAGGAATATTTTTTTTAGAAACGGTCGTATTTATAAAAAGTCAATCCCATTGAAACAATCTTAAGACGCAGTTAAATCCTGTTGAGAACAGGAAATCCTATAATAAACCGGCGTTAACTCCGTGTTAATAATTTTTTGGTGAAAGCTATTTTTACAATAAGACTTTTACTGCTTTTTTTTTACTTTTTTTGCTTTTAGACAGACATTCTTCATTCAACTCAGTTACCAGCAATTATTATAGGGTCAAATCAACGTCATTGGGTAAATGTATGTAAATGTTATGTTAAGTATGTACGCCGAATTCTGAAGTAAACTTACTTGGTTCAATTCTCAATTCAGACACAGCTGCCTGTTAAGCATGCTAAGTGTAAACAGGGGTCTCGCATGCAAACTTGCCAAGGTTAAAAGAACACTGTGATAAGAGACCGTACCACAAGAGAATAAATATAACCTTTGCTTCGTAGACGTCACAAATATTTTGTTTGCCTATCATTATAAGTAATTTATAGGACAGTTCATCCACATACGTAGCGTAACCATCCACTCTGGGAAACGGTACCCTTGGCAATGGGCATTGTCCTAAATATTGACAACAGATACACTGATTCTCTGACCTTTAAAATGATGTAGGTTTCACTTACTTAATTGTATAGGTCAGTGAATGTCATATTGTTCTGAGATTTTGCTAAGATTATTGATTACTTGCATTTTTTTAATAAAAAAACCCCAATATGCGGCATACTGGCGTTTTTTGTTTCGGCATTACCGTAAAAAAACAAATGTCAGAAAAATGTAACCATGTCAAACATGATATTTGACGGTTGCAGAAATTAGGAGTTTTTTTTATGTAGAGTTGTTGTTTCGAGTCACGGCATAACCAAAGAGTATATAACCACTACGTTTTAGCATAACTAAAGCTTGACGGCTCGTAGGATCTCAGTCGATGACATCGAGCATGACGTTTTTGTTTTTCTGGTTTTGTAGATTCAATGTCTTTTTTTAATTTAAAAATGAATAAAAGCGAGCCACATTAATGGGCGCTATAGCGCTCTTTAGGGGAGGGCTATGTCCAGCAGTGCACTAATGAAATAGCCTGATGATGATGAAGAGCCAAATCGCAATTTTTAGCTCAGGCTATGGTCATTGGGCATTGTTGGTAACTGAATTGAGAATGTCTGTCTAAAAACTTTCAGTCTAATGAGACTGAAAGTTTACAATAGTAAAAAATAGCTTCCACCAAAAAACTATTAACACGGAGTTAACGCCGGTTTATGCGGTTTATGGCAGGATTTTCTGTTCTCAACAGGATTTAACTCCGTCTTAAGATTGTTTCAATGGGATTGACTTTTTATAAATACGACCGTTTCTAAAAATATTGCATATTTTCTAGAAAAAAATATAAAACTTTTAGTTCTTTTTTTAGTCAATACGTGGTCGCATCCGGATGTTGAGGCCGATATCCTTGAATCATAATCAAACAAACTGACATGTAATAAAAATATCGATAAGTAGGTAATAAGACTGATAAGATTCTGCACACGATCAGAAAGATTCTGAACACGAGGTAAGTAAATAAAAATAGTTTTAAAAACCCATTTAGAGGCTAAAAATTCCACCCATGCCGGGACTCCATAACCTCTGGCACGGACAGCCAGAGGTCGCGGGTTCGAGTCCCGGCATGGGTGGTATTTTTAGCCTCTAAATAGGTTTTCACAATTGTCCTTAGCACGGGTTAGTGCATTAAAAATAATAAACATAGTGTTTTTTAATAATAACATGTTGAGTTAGTATTAATTTAGCAAAATTTACGACTTTGTACCTATGTACCTACCTAATATAATAAACAAACCAATAGTATTTTGTTTGTATTGAAGTAGTTGGTTATGTTCTACCTTTACTAATTAATTATCTAATGTATGGCATTTAAACACGCTATTTTACGTGACTTGGGCACTCATTCAGTTTTAATTGCACTATGATAGTAATAATAACTTGCACACAACTCAATCGGACTTGGCCCCCGTGGTGGAGTATGGCCTTTCAGCGATGCAGGAAGAGACCCGTTCCCAGCAGTGGGGACATACAAGGGGACATGTATCGAACAACCCGAACACTCAAATTAGTACACCCTGTGCTATGGTCACCAGACAAGGATACCACATGCTTGGAAATACACCCAGATTGAGGACATGTGTACAAAATTTTGATTTATCAACGAAGTTGGGGAATGTAAATAAAAATGTTGTAATCTAAATTATTCATTATTCAAATTACATAATAATAGAGTTTTTTATAGAAAACTTTTTAATAAATATGCGTAATCCTCTGATTCGAAATCTCCTTCTTAGACTTTGAGGTCGCAGTCTATACGGAACTCATCATGGATTGAGATGTATTTTAACCCGAAACTACAGTGTAGTAGTATTCTGTACAGTAAATACTATCCATCTCAAGTCCAATGTGGCTTAGTAGTAGCATTGAATTTAATTAAATTCAATGGTAGTAGGCAGGTAATTCTTCATATAGAATTTTATTTAAATCTCTATTTAATTACTACCATTGAATTTAATTAAATTCAATGGTAGTAGGCAGGTAATTCTTCATATAGAATTTTATTTAAATCTCTATTTAAATTGTATTTAAGAAGTGGTGACTACTATATATTACTGACGGCAGCTACTACGATTGTACGAGAAACCGAAGTTGTGATTACATATCAATTGAGAAACTAGGAATATTTTTTTTAGAAACGGTCGTATTTATAAAAAGTCAATCCCATTGAAACAATCTTAAGACGCAGTTAAATCCTGTTGAGAACAGGAAATCCTATAATAAACCGGCGTTAACTCCGTGTTAATAATTTTTTGGTGAAAGCTATTTTTACAATAAGACTTTTACTGCTTTTTTTTTACTTTTTTTGCTTTTAGACAGACATTCTTCATTCAACTCAGTTACCAGCAATTATTATAGGGTCAAATCAACGTCATTGGGTAAATGTATGTAAATGTTATGTTAAGTATGTACGCCGAATTCTGAAGTAAACTTACTTGGTTCAATTCTCAATTCAGACACAGCTGCCTGTTAAGCATGCTAAGTGTAAACAGGGGTCTCGCATGCAAACTTGCCAAGGTTAAAAGAACACTGTGATAAGAGACCGTACCACAAGAGAATAAATATAACCTTTGCTTCGTAGACGTCACAAATATTTTGTTTGCCTATCATTATAAGTAATTTATAGGACAGTTCATCCACATACGTAGCGTAACCATCCACTCTGGGAAACGGTACCCTTGGCAATGGGCATTGTCCTAAATATTGACAACAGATACACTGATTCTCTGACCTTTAAAATGATGTAGGTTTCACTTACTTAATTGTATAGGTCAGTGAATGTCATATTGTTCTGAGATTTTGCTAAGATTATTGATTACTTGCATTTTTTTAATAAAAAAACCCCAATATGCGGCATACTGGCGTTTTTTGTTTCGGCATTACCGTAAAAAAACAAATGTCAGAAAAATGTAACCATGTCAAACATGATATTTGACGGTTGCAGAAATTAGGAGTTTTTTTTATGTAGAGTTGTTGTTTCGAGTCACGGCATAACCAAAGAGTATATAACCACTACGTTTTAGCATAACTAAAGCTTGACGGCTCGTAGGATCTCAGTCGATGACATCGAGCATGACGTTTTTGTTTTTCTGGTTTTGTAGATTCAATGTCTTTTTTTAATTTAAAAATGAATAAAAGCGAGCCACATTAATGGGCGCTATAGCGCTCTTTAGGGGAGGGCTATGTCCAGCAGTGCACTAATGAAATAGCCTGATGATGATGAAGAGCCAAATCACAATTTTTAGCTCAGGCTATGGTCATTGGGCATTGTTGGTAACTGAATTGAGAATGTCTGTCTAAAAACTTTCAGTCTAATGAGACTGAAAGTTTACAATAGTAAAAAATAGCTTCCACCAAAAAACTATTAACACGGAGTTAACGCCGGTTTATGCGGTTTATGGCAGGATTTTCTGTTCTCAACAGGATTTAACTCCGTCTTAAGATTGTTTCAATGGGATTGACTTTTTATAAATACGACCGTTTCTAAAAATATTGCATATTTTCTAGAAAAAAATATAAAACTTTTAGTTCTTTTTTTAGTCAATACGTGGTCGCATCCGGATGTTGAGGCCGATATCCTTGAATCATAATCAAACAAACTGACATGTAATAAAAATATCGATAAGTAGGTAATAAGACTGATAAGATTCTGCACACGATCAGAAAGATTCTGAACACGAGGTAAGTAAATAAAAATAGTTTTAAAAACCCATTTAGAGGCTAAAAATTCCACCCATGCCGGGACTCCATAACCTCTGGCACGGACAGCCAGAGGTCGCGGGTTCGAGTCCCGGCATGGGTGGTATTTTTAGCCTCTAAATAGGTTTTCACAATTGTCCTTAGCACGGGTTAGTGCATTAAAAATAATAAACATAGTGTTTTTTAAAATAAGCCTCCTTAAAATAATTCCTGTAAAGCACTCCAATTCGATTCTTTTTTTATGGCGCTAAAGCACTCCTCAGAGGCATTATTTTCCTCAACCACAGACTATTTAAACTGACTCTGGAAACATCGTATTTGTTTGAATTGTTTCTTTTTTGTAAATAAGTGTTAATAAAGGTAGTCCAATGCACGTCCTCCCTTAACACGTGGGCATAACGGGAGTTGTAAGTGGAATCAAGCGGACGGAACGCGCTTCTGAAACTCTATTTTATAAAAAGTAATTAAAAATCATACTTGCTATAGCAAAAATCATACTTTACTCCATAAAAATTGCGATTTTTAATTTTACTAAAAATCATATCACCTATATACCTTATTGTACAGCAGTGAATGTACAGAGGCAAGGACAAACAAATATAAATACTTCCATTTTTTATTATCTTGTCTTACTTTAAAATCTTCTAAGATATGTACTTTGCAAAAAGAGTTACCAACAATTCTTTTTTGTAAATCAGGAAAAAACAAACATAAATAGTTGTATAGAATTGCAGGCGTTATTGGTATCACAAGTATTGGTGTTGGTGGTGGTTCGTTCGTGTCTTGCTTCTGCTTGAAAAAGTGGGAGGGAGGGCGGTGCATTAGCTAACCGCATGGTGCTTGTGGGATTTTTGGCGGAATTCAGCAAAGTAATTTTAACTTTTTAAAACATAAATAGGTTGCATCTTTTTTACTTTAAAATCTTCCCTTGTATCCTCGCGCCCCTAAACACCTGCATACCCTGATCCAGCTGTGAACAGGCGGACGATGAGGATATGTCACCTTGTGATCGAGAACTACTTATTGAGCGCCTCCCTGGCTGAGCACGTCCCGGGTCGATGAAAACGGTGCCCTTTAGCCAGGCGGCCCAGGCCAGGTGCCGCATAATATATGGGCACCTTATGGACCGATGTGCTAGTTGAGTGGTTTTTGTTTAAAAGAAACAAGGCCTCTCCAGCAGTGGGCAGCGGATGACGTCGATGCGCTTACTTTTTGATCCCGGACTGCCTCGGACTGCTTGTTGAGCGCCTCCCTGGCGGAACGCGCCCCGCGGTCGATGAAGACGGTGCCCCAGAGCCAGGCGGCCGTGCCGAAGGGCGCCGCGTACTGCACGGCCCGCTTCGAAACCACCGTGCACCGCGCCATCAGCGGCCACAGCATGGCCAATACTGTGGGAAGACTGGAATTAGCCACACTACCACGGCGTACGACTTTCCCATTACCTGTGTACACAGAACGGTACCTGCAGTTTCCAGTAGGCGCAATCTCCACAACCAGAGATAGTTTTTATTCGTAGCCTACAACAGCCTACAACGCACCTGCCTGCTCCTACCATAATACGCGCATTAAATCCTGAACAATTCCAATCGTCTGTCAAATTCAAGGCTCGACACGACGTCTTTTTGTTCGTGGCTATCCTCACCCAGCCGCTACCAGCAATCTGCCTTAGGCTTCAAAGAGCTAGTGATGAGCGTCCTATGCTGTGCTTGGCAATATTCCGCAAACAAGTCCAAATAACAAATAACTGCATTATGTAGGTACCTATATAAGTTGAACATACTTATATTCAATAGGGCTTGGTGAGGTGGAAAAATAATAGGTAGGTACAGTCTATTTATCCTTCCTTGGCCAATTTAGTAAACAAGATTCTAACCTCAAAATTGATATTTGATGCCAAAACGAAATATTTTCTCGCAACTTAATGAACTTTGTTAATAAAATTGACAGCGTATTATCTAAAATAGTCTCCCCGATTACGTCATTTACGGGAATATGGCGCTTTGCGACTAAAATCCATACTTTACGGGTAGAATCATGTTTACTAAAATGGACAAGGAAGGATAAATAAACTGGACAATAATATTCTTACATTCAGTCTTGTTTATATCTACTATTTTTATTTTTAATGCACTAACCCGTTCTAAGGACAATTTTAAAAACCTATTTAGAGGCTGTACGTAATACAGAGAATAGTGTAAAGAGGTTCGAAATTTCACTGATGCCGGTGAGTCGCCCATTAGCTCAGTTGGAAAGAACGCTGGCACGGATAGCCAGAGGTCGCGGGTTCGAATCCCGGCATGGGTGAAATTTTTAGCGTCTAAATACCTAGGTTTTTAAAATTCAGTCTTGTGTTTTAGTGATTTCAGTCAGAATTTTGAGTTGAACAACTTTTTGGGAGCACAGCATGCAATGTACAAGGGGCATGCCAATAGAAGTTAGATACTCTTTTCTCATTTAATTGACACTGGCAAGCTATACACCATCTTATAGGCTGGTTTTTTATTGACTTATTTAAATATAGAACACACTTCTTTTATTTATTTTTTATTTGAATGAGCATCATTTTTCCGAGAATCTGGCGGGAATTCACTTGCAACAATGGAGCTCAGTCGACGTGATTTTCGCGCTATGATTTATTATGACTTTAAAAAAGGTTTAAAGCCTCAAGAATGCTTTGAACTTTTGGCTTCTACTTTTGGTGAGTCTGCTTGTTCCCGAGCAACAGTATTCAATTGGTTTGCTGAATTTAAAAGAGGACGGGGATGTCTCGAAGATGAAGCGAAGACAGGACGGCCGCCAACCGCGGTCACGCAAGAAAACGTTTGTGCAGTCGAAAAACTTATTCGCGAAAACCGACGAATTACATATGTAGAGCTAGAGCGAGAACTGGGAATTGGATCAGCAGCAATGCAAACCATAATTCACGACCACCTTTCTCTCCGTAAACGTTGTTCGAGATGGGTGCCGCACAAACTTACCGATGAGCAGAAAGACCGTCGGGTGGATTGGTGCCTATTCATGATAGATAAATTCAACGGAGGCGAGAAAAAAAACGTATATGATATACTGACTGGTGACGAAACATGGCTATATAACTATGATCCCGAATCAAAGCGACAGTCGACTGTATGATGCTTTGAAGACGAGCCAACTCCAACGAAATGTCGCCGTGCACGAAGCACACAGAAACACGGGGCACGGGTCTCTTCCCTGAGGAAGGCATAGGCCATACCCCACCACGGGGCCCAAGTCCGGATTGGTGGAGGCTTGCAAGACTAGTGGCTGGTCTTACTGTCAGAAGTTTCCAAGCCGCCCCAAGACCTCAGACTTGACTTAACGACTGCCATCTATAGACGGCATCTACAGATGGCAGACGGTACTAGCATAAGCAATCAATATACAGGTAGGTATCGAAAGAAAAAACCTCATCGGATCTTTCATCTGTCCGTTCGGTAGTTATGCAAAGTAACTTTACACCATACACGTGACCCTTTACGGCCTAAATTACATCAATGTCCATAAACAACAAACTCGGTGGCCAACCCATCGGAATGTGTGCCACACACTATTGCGTCACGCCAGGTTTTACTGCATAGACTACGGTGGAACTCCAATGTCTTTACGATTTATGATTTCTGTTAACATTTTATGACCGATTTTATATGCTAAACAAATGATTGAATGACAGCTTCTCTTAAATACAAAACAAGGAAAATTTGCCGACTATGGGATTTTTTTTCAGATGACCTAAATCGCATACAGTTCCTCTTCTGCAAAATGTATGGATGGAACAACTGGGATCTGTTTCATTGAACTATAATTCATGGTTTACCATGAAAATTAGGTTAGCTGGTAGATAATTCTAAGTAACATTAAGCTCGCTTTTGTTAAAACTTTGTCTTTAATGTATTAAAGAATTTTAATAATAATAATTTTAAAGTCGATAAACTATTTTAGTTTTATCAAACAAGTCCAGAATTATTTTGCGCATTGTTAGCATTTTCAATTAAACCCCCGGCTTGCATTGGATAAATATGGAGATGTTGCAAGTGGTGTTACATAAGTTAGTCATATATTAATGCTTTATACTTCTATGCTGTAAGTATCCCTATATTCCGCTACAGGGCACAGGTCTCCTCAGGTTTCCTTACGATGGTTTCCTGGTACTGCTAGTACAAATTCATAAATGTACAAACTGCATATGTTACTACAGAATAATAAACACTGTTTTACTGTAACACGACCGACTTAGCGCTTGCTTTATCTTGTAGATATACGAGTATCTAAACCATGGATTTGCACCCACAGGCTTATGGATTTATAGCACTTTAACACTCAAGCTGTCACTGAAATTCGGCCATTAACATAACGTCATCATGGCACTCACAAACGTAATGAATCATCAGGGCTTTACTCAACCGCACGCACATCGTGTGCTCATTTTACTGATAAAGGCCATTAAAACTTATCGTCAGGTCTGCCAACAGATCGGTGCCTCTGAAGAAACTTAGAAAGCACAATGCTTATAGTTATATCGCTTGTTTGAACAATGTTCAAAGTAAGTAAGCGAGCCTCGGTCGGTATACTCTTTATCTAATCCTGTGACGTCAATCGAAATTAGAGATCAAGCAATAAAAAGAATCAGACAAAGCGGAAATAAACACAGAAGTGACACATGGAAAAAACACAAGCAATTCAAAACCTAATAACACCATTAACAGAGTTCTAATTACCGAAGAGGTCAAGCCCGCTCTGGTGGTTGATGAGGACGACGGCTCCCCGCGAGTTGTCCACATGCTCCAGACCCCGCACCTTGTATCGGAGGCCGAGAACCCTCGCCGAGATGCGCAGAAACGCCGCTGGGATCCTGGTGAGAAATTAATTAAAACATTAGGTTGTAACGGTGCAAACCTCTACATCTTCTTCTTCAGGCTATATTAGTCCACTGATGGACATAGACGTCCCCTAATGAGCGCAAGGTTGTGCCATCATTAGGGGGTAATGCCCATAATCCCCACGCTGGGCATGGGGATCGCAGTTTGGCTGCCCACCCCCCGGTTTGAGTCACTTAGTCGCCTTTTACGACACCCGCGGGATGAATTTGGGTTGGCGCTATTCTCTAGGCGGACACCACACAGCTGACACAGCTCTTTACATATTTTTTTTATATTTCTTTATTTCTGTCTATCATTTTCAAAATTCAAAATTATGTCAACCATATTTGAGATTTCCTTCATTTTTTGGCATTACTACTATACATTTTAACTTGACCCGGCTATAAATCTTCCTTTACCTGCTTATTCTGTTTTTTACCAAGTTTTCTGTTTGTATTATAAATAAACACATTATAAATAAAGCACACAGTTGAAGTCGTTCCAGTTTATCATTTATAAAACGTGTTACAACATCACAAGGTTACAACTGTACTCATTACTTGAATGTCCTAAGAACCGACCAAGAGATCTTCGGGAGATTCGCAGAGGCAGTTCCCGTTTACTACAGGGTGACTTACAATTTTAGTCATTGGCCGTTTTTAAAATTATTTATGTATGATACATATATAAGGGCTATAAAGTTTAGAAAAAAACGGCCAAGTGCGTGTCGGACCACGCGCAGTGTTCCGTAGAAGGAGGGGGGATTTTTTATCTGTTTACAGAACTAACAACTTCAAAGTAACCTAAAATGGTATTATACTATTTTTATTTGTATGCCACACCTGCCAATAAAGTGGCTTTTTCCGCACGCTGCGCTTACGGAAAAAGCCGCTTTCTGGCCAAGTGAAGACATAAAAAGATGTACACAACACGGGAGGTAATAAAGAAAGCTCTCGATCGCATATTTACGTCCCTCGCTTGCAGCTCGGGCCGCAAACTTCTGCGATCTCGGCTTTTCTTTGTATTACCACCCTAGTTGTGTAATGTACTAATAATGCACTAACCCGTGCTAAGGACAATTTTAAAAATCCTATTTAGAGGCTAAAAATTCCACCCATGCCGGGATTCGAACCCGCGACCTCCGGCAACAAAAAGCGAGTCCCTGGCTGATTGGCAAATACTTTTGCCACGTTGGTTTGCCATCGACACGCTAAGAAGAAGTACCGTGACAAATACACGGTAGAGTCATGGAGGGTGTTTGTTTCCGGGCTGTAATGAACAAATATCACACATGACTGATTTTCTAAACACCTATTTAGAGGCTAAAAATTCCACCCATGCCGGGATTCGAACCCGCGACCTCTGGCTATCCGTGCCAGCGCTCTAATAGTATAATCATGTGGGTACAGCGATATCATTCCGATGTAAAAACCGTCGTACGAAATATACAAAAAACTGCAAAGTAGGTAGACGGGGCTGTAAGTGATGCAATCTACTTCAGCCAGATGTCGCTGCCTGTACGTAATGCAGAGAATAATGTAAAGAGGTTCGAAATTTCACTGATGCCGGTGAGTCGCCCATTAGCTCAGTTGGATAGAGCGCTGGCACGGATAGCCAGAGGTCGCGAGTTTGAATCCCGGCATGGGTGGAATTTTTAGCCTCTAAATAGGTTTTTTAAAATGGTATTGTACGAAGTTTTTCTTTTATAAGTAGGTCGCGTTACTCGTGAGCCTACCAATTTTTCGTCTGCTAGGGACTACGCTAATTTTTTTCAGGCCCGTTTAGCTGAGAGAGAGGGTCCTTACTCTTAAAAAAAATTGCGAAGGGGAGAAACACCAAGTGTAGGAGTAGTACCTAGGATTGTATGAAACAGACACTAGGACAGTAATATCAATAGTAATTACAATAAAATAACTATTGTTCGCGCATACTTGATTTGTTTTGGGGAATATATGAAACAGCAGAGACTTTGTATTACATTCCGAATTTGCTCTGACAGTAAATGTAAGGGCGTAGATTCGCCGGGACTTTCTGAAACACCCTGTATGGGCTGGTTATAATATAATATGCCTCATTCGTAATGCATGATATATTTGACAGCACATCAACGTTTACTTACATTACATTACACCACTCTTACGTTACAGGCGAATTTGCAAAAAGAATGTGATGGTTTGCTGGAAGAAATCTCTTTCAGAGATAAGCTCACCTTTGTAATGTTATTTCTTATGCCATTTTAAATGTTTTAATTCCTGTTAAATGTTTCGTGTGCAATAAAGAATAGAAAGTGAATGTTAACTTCCTGTCGACTGTACCTACCTATCAAGTGGCAAACTCTGGTATTTGACTGCCACTCTGGGATACAGATGCAAATGTATTCGCATGAATATATCTATAGTAAATTAATGAGTGTTTACGTTTTAATGAATGTATGAGAATGTTCATCTCTTATCAGTTTATGTCAACACAATATCTTATTAATGAACTGATAACCAAGTTTCTAAGTGCATGTTATTGACACCTAGAGATCTAAAAATATTTTTTTCTGTAAGAACATTAAATACGTTTAAGCAGTGGCCACATAGAATGGATATGATTATGTGAAGCAGAGGGCGCGGAAAAGATGCGTAGCAGTTCTTTTTTCGTCTGTGGAAGCAGTAAGTTGTTGGTCATTTTTGGGAATACGAGCAATATTCTTTGCAACACAACGCCTAAGGCTACGTCCCCAGTTGGCAAACTGTTTTCCGCCGACTAACTTATGCCGAGTTTTCACGGTCTTAGTACGCTCGGACCGAGTGCCCCATCCGAGTAAACTGATGCCTCTGATTGGACAGTTTTTCGTCACGACACTAAAATGGCCAATCAGAAGTACAAGTTTACTCGGATGGCGCACTCGGTCCGAGCATACTAAGACCGTGAAAAATCAGCTTTAGCGGCGTATCGATTTAGTTTGCAGTTCCATAATTACTTTAAATGAAGTGTTCACAGTATGCTAGTTTTGCGCTCAATCTACGCAACTTGCAGACGCGCGCCGAATACCGGCGAATCGGAACAGTACAATTTGCCTACTGGGGACGCAGCCGTAAACTGAAGCAAAAATCTGAATTCATTAAGATGTGTGTACACCACCATTTTAGGGCTTACAGTTTTTAGTAAAACCCTATTTAGAGGCTAAAAATTCCACCCATGCCCGGATTCTAACCCGCGACCTCTGGCTATCTGTGCCAGCGCTTTTTCCAACTGAGCTAATGGGGGGACTCACCGGCGGCATCAGTAAAATTTCGAACCTCTTTACAACACTCTCTGTATTACGTACTGATAAGTTAAGATATGTAGTAAGTTAGATGTGTCACTCTATCTGAGCCTACTAAGATCGTGAAAACGGGGCTTTGATGTGTCTTCTCCGCGCCCTCGTCTCACGTCGTTTCTGTGTGGCCGCTGGCTTAGTCTTCATGTACAAAGTATTATGATCTTCACCATCTGGCTGATTACTTAGGTACTTAAACTTTTTTTCTATTCATTCATTGTAAACAACTAAAGGCTCGTTTATTGAAACATAAGAACACAAATGAGAGAACAGTTGACGATTGCAAATGATAATAATCATATACAGCTGACGTAAAAGTAAACAGAGCACAGCAGCATCGCTTATTATGTGCAGGATCGTGAGCCAACTATTAACAGTATAATTTATAAAACGTCTATTCCTCTACAAGACTTAAGACAGAGTTAAAACCGATTTATGAGAAGAATTCCTCTCATAACTCGGCTTTAACTCAACCTTCAAACTCAAATCATTTACAGATTTTAATTGCAATAAAATAGTTTATTTTATTGCGACTACACTAAAACACCCCTAAAGGCGTTTTATTTATCCGTAGTTTCGTCTTTTTCTAGTAAACTCTCCACCGTAGACTATTCTAAGGATTCGTGTTTTTATATAAAGACCGTTAAAGTGTAAATTAGGAAGATACCTACTTAATTGTATGCCCGGCTAACTTTGGCTTTTACATCTATTGAATTGATTTGTACCGAGTCCAGTGGCACCTTCACTTACCTACACTTGAAGGGACCACTCGGTCACGTCGCCGCAGTGTCTGTGACATTGTTTTTTAGATGGAGAATTGCCTAGCACCTATACCACAGGAAAGAAAAGTCAATACGAACGGAGCAAACCAAGCTCCGGGTTTTCTCACTATGTTATTCTTCACAGTTAGCGTGTGGTATTGTTCAGTTACCTCAATTAGGATATGAGCGAATTTACAACAAAAATTCAAAAGTTAATCTGCTGTCGACTGTGCAAACAGCAGCAGCTCTAATCGGGATATAAATAAACACATACATACATACATACATACATACATACATACATACATACATACATACATACATACATACATACATACATACATACATACATACATACATACATACATACATACATACATACATACATACATACATACATACATACATACATACATACATACATACATACATACATACATACATACATACATACATACATACATACATACATACATACATACATACATACATACATACATACATACATACATACATACATACATACATACATACATACATACATACATACATACATACATACATACATAACCTCACGCATGTATCCCAGAGGGGTAGGCAAAGACCAGGGACTGCCCCTTGCCACAATCCTCACAGATCACCTTCGCTTCATCAAAGTTCATACGTCGTTGCGTCGTCGTGATATAAATGTCAGTGTATAGGTATAATAAAGCTAGGGTCCCACGGTCCGCTTTCTCACAGTCCAGATCGCGCCTAACAGTCCGACTGGTTATAGCAAACGTCGCACCCGACGAAGCCTGCCGTCGCTCTTCGGTTCCGTTGACCACGATCCGACAGGCCTCGACAACGAAAACGAGATCAGCCAATATTGAGACTGGCAGCCTAGGTAGTACGACGACGCTAGTCGCGCGTTTTGAATATCAAAAGTCTGTCATGTACCTACTTATCCAGTAAATTGAACGTGTGCGTGACTCGTGCCATCGTACTACCCGGGCACGTGTGGTCAAACAACTCTTGGCTCCTCCTCAATACTTACAAGGCATTCTTGGGGTCGAAAGGTTTTAGCAGCATTAACGGGATTGGAGCCGTGGCGAACATCATTGCCTGCACTATGAACAGTGTGAACTGTTGACAAATGTAGTTTATGTAAGTATATAATGTCAAGTAGTTACGCACGCATACAGCACGAGTGCAATCGTCAGCACATCAACCTTAGGTAGTTAATTACGGCTCTCAAGGAGAGGTAGTATGTCTGCTACACCCGTCACGGAACTGGATAGTGGATGGATGGATGTAAAGGTTGATGAGCTACCGACTGCACATAAATGAGAGCCCATATTCGCTAATGATTAATTCATGTCTGAGTATATGACGGCTTAGGCCCGGCCACATAGAAAGGACGTGGATCTAGGGCGCGGAAAAGATTCGTCATCTTTTCAATCCACTTTCACAAAAAAAATTCCTACTGAAGGGATGGGAAGGGGCGAAAGCGCAAATTCTGTAAACACGTCTCGTTTCTGCCGCTACCTCGTCCCACGTCCTTCCTGTGTGTCCCCCAGGCCTTACACCTGCATAGGTATGACTATGGAAAATGTCGTCAGCGGATATGGAGGCTGATGATGTCATGTAGATAATACTCGCCTTTATATAGTATCTGGCTATTGAACTAATTGTAAATAATATAATTAGGAGCGCCATCACACACGCCAACACTACGTTGAAGGCCGACATTTTGTTAAATCCTGAAACCAAAAAAAACAACAAATTAGATTGGCGATCATCGCCCACATCACTCACATACTCACGAGATATAAAAAAATTGCTACCAGTTTTTTTTTTTAATAGGTAAGACAAGGTGACATTTGACCCCAGTCACGCCGTCAGATAACCAGACTCGCTTGTCGCAGCACCGTGATCAAACCCGATGGAAGTGGACTTTTGCCAACCGCTTTGTCAGTCTCGTTATGTATGATTCAATCACGTTTGATCTTATGCATTTGCAGATGTCATAATGGGCATGCATCGTATCACAAGAACTTGGTCAAACATCGTTTTTTACATGATGTAAACCAGGATTACTTAATTTAAAGGATTACTAGTTAAGACTTTAAGATTTAAGACGTAAGACTAATAAGCTACCGTATCTGTTATTTAAAAATCGGCCAAGTGCGTGTAGAGACACGCGCAAAAGGTTTTTTACCTACTTTACAGAATTAATAACTTTTTCAATGGATTTTGTTCGAATTTTCCACTTATAAGTTGATCGCCTATTGTTCATACTCGAAAGCCTACTTAGCCGTGATAGTTTTCCTTAAAAGTTCATTTACGCATTATGTGCTAATACTGCCCTGATTTTTTTTTTGCCCACGAAGCGCTCGTGGCCTAGGCGAACTGAGTGATTGGAATCAATCACTTGGTAAAGCAACAACAGGCGCGGTCAGGTACGGGATGGGTGAGCGTCTCGTGACTACCGCTAGTGGCATTTTTCCGAGCGCTTCCGTGCTTCGCAAGGCACGTTAAGCCGTTGGTGCCGGCTGTCATATAATGGCAGTAGTTAAGCCATGTCAGAGGCCTTATGGGCGGCTTGATAACTTCTGACAGTAAGGCCCGCCACTGTCTTACAATCCTCCACCAACCTGGACTTGGCCCCCGTGGTGGAGTATGGCCTAACCTTCCTGCGATGCAGGAAGAGACCCGTGCCCCAGCAGTGGGGACATACAAGGGTTGATAACGACTGCCCTGATTTTTTTATCTTTCCGCAATGAAACATGCAGCCGGGGAGAAAGTGAGGACCCGCTTCTCGGACAAAAATTTTAATATTTCGGAAACAGAATCCTAAATAAAAAATATCTTCCTACATCCACAATATTTTTCTACAAAGAGTTTACCACATTGTGGTGCAGACGTGAAAAAAATTGCATCCCTAATTTTTAAGGGTGGTACAAAACAAATCAAAAATTTTATTATACCGTTTTGTCCGCGTGATTTATATGTATGATTAAGCCAAATTTCAGGTTTCACGTACTAATAGTCACTGAACTAGGCCGCGCGGACTGACAGACGAACGAACGGACGTACAGGCAGACATAGCGATACTATTAGAGTTTCTTGGTCGATTACGTAACCCTTAAAAACGAGCATGTAGAGTAGGCTACGAATATAACAAATGTAGGTGTCCTATCCGGCTTGGTGTTATGAACGGAAAAAGCCCGATAAGGCAATAACGCTTGTTAAAACGATAATCCAACCATACCGACCTTTGTGTCCTGGGTAGGTATCTAGATTAAATTTTATTACTTAGCTCCCAGTTACTGTGTAGTTATGAAATGCAAGATCCGTCTTTGCGCGTGAGTGCCCGGCGAGGTCGTGTACTGCGCCATTTCACCCGGTAAACAAGTAGATTAAGATAGCCATTTTGTTGTTATTATAACTGATCGCGGTCAAACTAAGTCCCGACTCTCAATACTGGCATATTTAAAGGAGGTCATTGGAGGCTTGATATTTTTGCGTCTTCTTATCGAAGTAATCATTATTATTGAATTACATCTTCATTAAGTTGTAATTCAGCCTATATAATACCACAGAGGACAGAGGTACAACTGTAGGGTGCAGGCCTTATCTCTGAGAGATGCCGCATGTTCTTATTATATGACGAACGGAACTACTATGATTAATTTGATTCTAGATTCTTATTAGAATTTTCGTCTGAAGAGTTCGACCAGGCTTAGCTCCTTTTCCCAGAGCTTAAACATGACGATTATTATTGGTAGGATTTTTCCGACAAAAATCGAGTAAGTGAATCCGGGGTCAAGTTAATCGTGTAGTGCCTCCGAGAGCTTTGTAACATAGTGTTGTAAATAGAGAGCACTAATCCCCGATTTTAACACACAATAAATAATTTTGGATGGATTTCGCTAAGCTCCAAAGACGGGTGTGATGTGTGTTGCCCCACACACATACACACACACCCTCACACACACCCTCACACACACACACACACCCTTGTTCGCGGCTCATATATTGTGAGGACCTTGTCAGAATTCCCCATTATGCGGTCCTACCTTTCCCGTTGACTTAGCAGTGTGTAAATCTGTCTACAATCTGGAGCTATCTCGTTCTGGCATGAACTTTTATTTGAAGTTTCCATACACACGACTGAGACAGAGATAGAGCTCTTCATAATTTGTGTCAAAAATCGGGCTTGTGCGGTCCCAATTTATTATGCGGTCGGACCGCACTTTCGAACAAACGCGTGCGAAAAAACACACCGACCGCATTTTATGCAAAATACAAACGCATTTACACACTGTCCCCACTTTAGTGCCGTTTCAGAGAAGTTACACACCGACCGCATTTTATGCTAAGTACAAATGCATTTACACACTGTCCCCACTTTAGTGCCGTTTGAGAGAAGTTACACACCGACCGCATTTAATGCTAAGTACAAATGCATTTACACCTGTCCCCACTTTAGTGCCGTTTGAGAGAAGTTACACACCGACCGCGTTTTATGCTAAGTAGAAATGAATTTACACCTGTCCCAATTTAGTGCCGTTTGTGAGAAGTTTCACACTGACCGCATTTTGATGTTGTTGCATACTCAATCACCTCTCCCTTTTCTAGTATTTAGGTAGGTATCTAATTAATGCGTCTTCGCAATATTATAATACGCACTAAATCACATTAACCTGCAGTCCTCATAATATTCCTTCGTGAATGCGTTTTCAAACTATTTTAATCTGTAAAAATTTTAAAAAGCCGCGCGCGATCTGCTCGCGCCGCTGCGCCGCGTTCCCTAATTCTTTTAACAGCATATGCTGCAGAGCTAAGCTTATTTGCCAATTTTTCTATATGAGGACCCCATTGAAGCTTTGCATCAATTGTGATACCTAGAAAAGAAATAGATAGATAGATAGATAGATAGATAGATAGATAGATAGATAGATAGATAGATAGATAGATAGATAGATAGATAGATAGATAGATAGATAGATAGATAGATAGATAGATAGATAGATAGATAGATAGATAGATAGATAGATAGATAGATAGATAGATAGATAGATAGATAGATAGATAGATAGATAGATAGATAGATAGATAGATAGATAGATAGATAGATAGATAGATAGATAGATAGATAGATAGATAGATAGATAGATAGATAGATAGATAGATAGATAGATAGATAGATAGATAGATAGATAGATAGATAGATAGATAGATAGATAGATAGATAGATAGATAGATAGATAGATAGATAGATAGATAGATAGATAGATAGATAGATAGATAGATAGATAGATAGATAGATAGATAGATAGATAGATAGATAGATAGATAGATAGATAGATAGATAGATAGATAGATAGATAGATAGATAGATAGATAGATAGATAGATAGATAGATAGATAGATAGATAGATAGATAGATAGATAGATAGATAGATAGATAGATAGATAGATAGATAGATAGATAGATAGATAGATAGATAGATAGATAGATAGATAGATAGATAGATAGATAGATAGATAGATAGATAGATAGATAGATAGATAGATAGATAGATAGATAGATAGATAGATAGATAGATAGATAGATAGATAGATAGATAGATAGATAGATAGATAGATAGATAGATAGATAGATAGATAGATAGATAGATAGATAGATAGATAGATAGATAGATAGATAGATAGATAGATAGATAGATAGATAGATAGATAGATAGATAGATAGATAGATAGATAGATAGATAGATAGATAGATAGATAGATAGATAGATAGATAGATAGATAGATAGATAGATAGATAGATAGATAGATAGATAGATAGATAGATAGATAGATAGATAGATAGATAGATAGATAGATAGATAGATAGATAGATAGATAGATAGATAGATAGATAGATAGATAGATAGATAGATAGATAGATAGATAGATAGATAGATAGATAGATAGATAGATAGATAGATAGATAGATAGATAGATAGATAGATAGATAGATAGATAGATAGATAGATAGATAGATAGATAGATAGATAGATAGATAGATAGATAGATAGATAGATAGATAGATAGATAGATAGATAGATAGATAGATAGATAGATAGATAGATAGATAGATAGATAGATAGATAGATAGATAGATAGATAGATAGATAGATAGATAGATAGATAGATAGATAGATAGATAGATAGATAGATAGATAGATAGATAGATAGATAGATAGATAGATAGATAGATAGATAGATAGATAGATAGATAGATAGATAGATAGATAGATAGATAGATAGATAGATAGATAGATAGATAGATAGATAGATAGATAGATAGATAGATAGATAGATAGATAGATAGATAGATAGATAGATAGATAGATAGATAGATAGATAGATAGATAGATAGATAGATAGATAGATAGATAGATAGATAGATAGATAGATAGATAGATAGATAGATAGATAGATAGATAGATAGATAGATAGATAGATAGATAGATAGATAGATAGATAGATAGATAGATAGATAGATAGATAGATAGATAGATAGATAGATAGATAGATAGATAGATAGATAGATAGATAGATAGATAGATAGATAGATAGATAGATAGATAGATAGATAGATAGATAGATAGATAGATAGATAGATAGATAGATAGATAGATAGATAGATAGATAGATAGATAGATAGATAGATAGATAGATAGATAGATAGATAGATAGATAGATAGATAGATAGATAGATAGATAGATAGATAGATAGATAGATAGATAGATAGATAGATAGATAGATAGATAGATAGATAGATAGATAGATAGATAGATAGATAAAACATTAATTTGCATTTTTACACACACATAACACGTACATAACATAAAGAATAAAAATAAAAAGATGAAAGCAACAAAACAGACACAGAAAACAAGAACATCCATTTTTGCCATACCAGGTATGGCAAGTGCCAGAAATACAGTGAATTAGTTACGTGGGTGTGGCAGATGCAAATGGGCTCCGGCTCAGCATGTGCTGGAAATACTCCAGCGCTGGTATTATGCCGGTACCCAGAGAAGACGGCGTGCTCAACTCGTAGAGGAAAAAAGAGCCAAACTGAGGTATAGGTAATATTAACTAAGATAATTATATAAAGTGTAAATTGTATATAATGCGTTACTTGAATAGCTGTGCGTAAATAATATTTAACAATCCTGAACTTCACGTACACGAAGCCGCAAGTTGTAAATTAATGAAAATAAAATAATAACGAGTAATTACGCAAATGTCGTGAAATAAATTAATTATGTGATGTGATGTCATGTAGCGAAAATTAAAATTATTATTATTAGTATTAGTGGCCATGTTAAAAATTCATAATTATAATAAAATAGTAATAATAAATAGACATGTGCATAGAATCAAAAATCCACCAAAAATTAAAGTAAGGAATGATAAAATAATATAAAATTTAGTTACACCGAAAGCAATTTCTGCCGGTCCAGCAGAAGCTTTCTAAGTTGTAACCTAAAGGTAGCCCTAGATTTTATTTGGCGGAGAGGAGTCGTTCCAGCACTTCGTTGCCTGAAACCGGAAGCTGCCGCGGAAAGCGGCAGTTCGGTGATGTGGCACACGAAGTGGGTTGGATGTGATCCTAGTGGCGCCTCCCATAGCTCTCCTCCAAATGAGTTTTTCAAACAAGTACACTGGTTTTTTCAACGTGACTACACCGAAAAGTAAAGTTGCCCTAAAAAGTTTTAGCCTATTGTCCATCTTTAAGAGATTGGCATTATTAATGTATGGCGTAACATGCGTCCGAGCGGGAATGTCAAAGCAATAACGGGCACAAGCGTTCTGGACTCGTTGAAGCAATTTCTGTGTTTTACCGTAAATACAAGGACCGTATACGGTAACGGCATACGCTAGTTTAGAGAGTACTAGAGAATCGCAGAGAAGAACCCTAATGTTTACGCTCAGAAATCTCTGCAGTTGGTAAAGCAATTTAAGTCGGAAGAAGCAGTTACGCGCTAGTTCAACTACGTGTTTTTCAAAGCGTAAGTTACTGTCCATCACTACACCCAAGTTTCGGGCCTCGTCGACAAATTCGAGACGCTTGCCATTTACACAGATCAAGGGGTCTGATGCCATGATTAACTCTTTTTGTTTTTTAGAGCCCATAACCATTATTTTGGATTTACTTTGATTTAGCAGTAGACAATTATTTACACACCATTTATGGATAGCATCTAGGTCTTCATTTAATTTAACCGTAGCAGCAGCAACATTGTCAGCATCACAAGAGATGTAAATTTGTAAATCATCCGCATACAAGTGGTGATTACAGTGTTTAATACACTTGACAATATCGGCTGAAAATATGGTATAAAGGAGAGGTCCAAGGATCGAAGGAACTCCTCGCCTCACATCGCGAAATCTAGACCTAAGGTAAGACCCATCTGCCTTCTGTACCACCACTTGCTGAAGTCGGCCATATAAGTAGCTCTCGAACCACTTTATAGTTTTGCTCTCAAAACCATAATAGGAAAGTTTGGAAAGGAGCAAGTCAAAGTTTATTGAGTCAAAGGCCTTGGAAAAGTCTAATAACCCGAGAAAGGAGCCATTGGTTCACGACTCGTGATGACTACTCGATTCTTGTCTCCTCTCGTTTTTAAGGTGCTGTACCCAATGGGTGCAAATCGAGACCCTATTACTTGACAATACTTCGTTGTCTGTTTAACCTTATCTTTAAGTATAATTGCGACGATTTTTTAAGAATAAAAGTTCTATTCTATCACAGAGATCTATCTTTTGAACCGTAATAGGTAGACACTTGAAATTTTCACAGAATGTGTATACCTGAATAAGATCTCAACTGGCTAAGGAAGAAAATACCCAACAAGAAAGAGTGTGAGGAATGCCTAAGCCAAGAACTGACCTGAACAGAAGAACTTGGACAGATGTAAAAAACTATTTTTAAAATGTCATTAAAAAAATCCGAAAGGGTCCTAACAAAGGATCTAGAGCAGTGATTTGGTTGGAACAATGTTTTCTTGTTTTTTTACTATTATTTATTATTAACCCTCCGACGCTGTAGTGCCTGGGACATGGTTCTATAGATGGTGTAGGCTTGCCCAGCACCTATACCATCCTGACAGCTTAGTCGGCCTAGCCCACAGGAAAGACTAGTCAATACGTGCGGAGTCAACTAAGCCGCGGGTTTCCTTACGATGTTTTTCTTCATTGTTAGCGTCGGAGTGGTCCCTTCACCCATCTAGTGTGAGTGAAGATACCACTGGACGCTGTGTAAATCATCTCATTCAGTAGATGCAAAAAAGCCAATATTATTATTATTAACCCTACAAACCTAATAATCTTGAGAACCATGCAAACCCAACCTAACCTAAGCCCTTCAATGATAACAGGATCTTTGCGTAACGCAATGAATAGTACCTACGATGTGTTTTGTCTTTGCTATAGTGGCACTGATAAGTGCTTTAACTCTGTGATGCTCTCAATTATTGAACATACATGTCTAATTTCTCGTATAAAGTGCGGTCCTTTTCACAGGTACGCATTTTGTGCTTATACACACAATGGGAACTGGAGGCGCCACGTGGTGGTTCTAATGAGTCTAATTTCTCGTATAAAGTGCGGTCCTTTTTACAGGTCCGCATTTTATCACATTTTGTGCTTATATACACAATGGGGACTGGTGGCGCCACGTGGTGGTACACACCTGAACTATATTTTGGTTTGTGTTAACTCAACTCGACAAAAATACCGAATATGAGGTCCTCCCCGAAAATTTGCTCATACTTCACCAGTCAAACAATCAGAACGCGAGAATTCGATAGCTATATTTGAAGTTTCCTCAAAATATTGTGCGGACGTCCGCACAATGAGGTCCGACCGCACATTGAGGATTTTTGAATAACTTAAGACCGCACAATGTTAAAGCCGCGAAGACCCTCACACACACACACACACACACACACACACACACACACACACACACACCCTTGTTCGCGGCTCATATATTGTGAGGACCTTGTCAGAATTCCCCATTATGCGGTCCTACCTTTCCCGTTGACTTAGCAGTGTGTAAATCTGTCTACAATCTGGAGCTATCTCGTTCTGGCATGAACTTTTATTTGAAGTTTCCATACACACGACTGAGACAGAGATAGAGCTCTTCATAATTTGTGTCAAAAATCGGGCTTGTGCGGTCCCAATTTATTATGCGGTCGGACCGCACTTTCGAACAAACGCGTGCGAAAAAACACACCGACCGCATTTTATGCAAAATACAAACGCATTTACACACTGTCCCCACTTTAGTGCCGTTTGAGAGAAGTTACACACCGACCGCATTTTATGCTAAGTACAAATGCATTTACACACTGTCCCCACTTTAGTGCCGTTTGAGAGAAGTTACACACCGACCGCATTTTATGCTAAGTACAAATGCATTTACACCTGTCCCCACTTTAGTGCCGTTTGAGAGAAGTTACACACCGACCGCATTTTATGCTAAGTAGAAATGCATTAACACCTGTCCCAATTTAGTGCCGTTTGTGAGAAGTTTCACACTGACCGCATTATGATGTTGTTGCATACTCAATCACCTCTCCCTTTTCTAGTATTTAGGTAGGTATCTAATTAATGCGTCTTCGCAATATTATAATACGCACTAAATCACATTAACCTGCAGTCCTCATAATATTCCTTCGTGAATGCGTTTTCAAACTATTTTAATCTGTAAAAATTTTAAAAAGCCGCGCGCGATCTGCTCGCTCCGCTGCGCCGCGTTCCCTAATTCTTTTAACAGCATATGCTGCAGAGCTAAGCTTATTTGCCAATTTTTCTATATGAGGACCCCATTGAAGCTTTGCATCAATTGTGATACCTAGAAATACAGTTTCTTTGACAAAGTCTAGTTTGTCCTTTCCCAATATAACTTTGCTGTCAACTACTTTGACATTTGGTAGAGTGAACTTTATACATATTGTTTTTTTTTTAATTTAACAATAAGTTATTAGACGTGAACCAGTTTAGTACCTGAGGGAGAGCATTATTTGTTCCGTCAAGATCATTCTCTTGTCTCTTAATTTTGAAAATAAGTGACGTGTCATCTGCAAATAATACTATCTCTGACATATTTTGAACCATGAAAGGAAAATCATTTACATATACGAGGAAGAGGAACGGCTCCAAAATCGATCCTGTGGCACTCCTATCCTGACCTCTGACCCTGAAGATTTAGTTCTATTTATATCAGCTCTTTGAATACTTCCTTCCACATAATGATGTCATAAGTTTTAGAAACATTTCGCCTTCTTCCAAGGATCCGTCCGCACTCAAGGTCATTGATTGATAGATAGATAGATAGGTAGGTAGGTAGGTAGGTAGGTAGGTAGGTAGGTAGGTAGATAGATAGGTAGATAGGTAGATAGGTAGATAGGTAGATAGGTAGATAGGTAGATAGGTAGGTAGATAGAAAGATAGGTAGAT